>CM058045.1:25542488-25698781 GCA_030169165.1 Centaurea solstitialis | reverse complement strand
AAGATAATATTTTCTATTTTAAAGCTACACCTGTAGATGGTCTATACACTGTAAATCTTAAAGACAACAATAGTGAAATCTATCATATAAGTAAGCGATCCAAGGATATTGAGGATCAGACTTACCTCTGGCATTGTCGTCTGGGCCATATAAACAAGAAACGTGTTGAACTACTCCTAAAAGGAGGTTTTCTTGGAAATTTCGACTACAAACCTTTTGATAATTGCGAATCTTGTTTATCTGGTAAAATGACAAAGCAACCTTTCAACAGTGAGAATGAAAGGGCTACTGACTTGCTTGAAATAATCCACACAGATGTATGTGGACCTTTCAGTCATGTAGCAAGAGGAGGATACCGGTACTTCATTACCTTCACTGACGACTTCAGTAGGTATGGATATGTCTACTTGATGAGACATAAATCTGAAACCTTTGAGAAATTCAAGGAATATCAGAATGAAGTACAGAATCTACTTGACAAAAGGATCAAGTTCTTACGGTCAGATCGTGGTGGCGAATATCTCAGTGATGAGTTTGACAATCATCTGATGGAGTGTGGGATTGTATCCCAACTTACACCTCCGTATACACCTCAGATGAATGGTTTATCAGAAAGGAGAAATCGTACCTTACTTGACATGGTACGAACGATGATGTGTCATTCTTCGCTGCCAGTATCATTCTGGGGACACGCGCTCGAAACAGCAGCACACATACTGAACAGAGCGCCAACAAAGTCGGTAGAAAAGACTCCATACGAGTTATGGAAGGGTAAGAAACCCAACATATCTTTTCTGAAAATTTGGGGTTGTGAGGTTTACGTCAAACGACCTACCTCAGAAAAACTCAAACCCAAATCCGACAAGTGTTTCTTCGTTGGATATCCCAAGACCACCGTGGGATATTATTTCTACAACCCTGAAGAGAACAAAGTGTTTGTTGCTCGAAATGGAAATTTTCTGGAAGAAAAGTTTCTCAGCTTAGAGAACACCAGAAAGGATGTAAATCTACAGATAGTAGACGAAGAAAACACTACACCAGTTGTTGAGCCAGAAATTCAACATAACAATGTTGAACCTCAATCAGAGCCGATTGAGGAAGTGCAAACACAAGACCTTCGCAGATCCAGTAGGGTAAGACAAGAACCAGATAGGTATCTTGGGTTCCTAGTCTCTCAAGACAGTGGAGACTTAAATGAACCAACATCCTATGGAGAAGCTGTGTCAGGCAGTGAGTCTGAACAATGGCAGGAAGCCATGAAGGCCGAGATGCAATCCATGTATGACAACCAAGTCTGGAAGTTGACTGATTTGCCACAACACTGTAAGGCTGTTGGACGCAAATGGGTTTTCAAGAAGAAAACCGACATGGATGGAAATGTACACACCTTCAAGGCCAGACTGGTCGCAAAAGGATTCACACAAACTCATGGTATCGACTATGATGAAACCTTTTCACCAGTGGCCATGTTAAAGTCAATTAGGATTCTAATGGCCATCTCAGCGTACTTTAACTACGAGATTTGGCAAATGGACGTCAAGACAGCCTTTCTGAATGGAAAGTTAACAGAAGACGTCTATATGGAACAACCAGAGGGGTTTGAAGATCCTAAGAATCCTAATAAGGTGTGTAAACTGCTAAAATCTATTTATGGATTAAAGCAAGCATCTCGTAGCTGGAACTTACACTTTGATGAGCGAATCAAAGAGTTTGGCTTCGCTAAAAGTGAGTTCGAGCCATGTGTTTACACTAAGTTCAGTGGGAGCATAGTAACCTTCCTGGTCTTGTATGTAGATGACATACTACTCATAGGAAACAATGTACCAACTTTACAGAGTGTTAAAGAATGGTTAAGTAAATGTTTCCAGATGAAAGACCTTGGAGAAGCCGCTTATATACTAGGTATAAAGATCTACAGAAACAGATCTAAGCGGCTTATCGGACTTAGTCAGAGTACATACATTGACAAAGTACTGAAGAGATTCAGGATGGATGAATCCAAGAAAGGATTCATTCCAATGCAACATGGCATAGTGTTAAGCAAAACACAGTGTCCTGTTTCTAGTGAAGATCAGGACAGGATGAAATCGGTCCCATATGCTTCTGCAATTGGATCGATTATGTATGCCATGCTATGTACTAGGCCCGATGTTGCTTACTCAGTAAGTGTTACGAGCAGATACCAACAGAATCCAGGTGAAACCCATTGGGTGGCTGTCAAGAACATTCTCAAATATCTGAGAAGAACGAAAGAAATGTTCTTGGTCTTTGGAGGTTCTGAGGATGAAATTAGTGTCACAGGATACTCTGACGCTAGTTTCCAGACCGACAGAGATGACTTCAGGTCACAGTCAGGGTACGTCTTTACCCTAAACGGAGGTGCGATCTCGTGGAAGAGCTCGAAGCAGGACACGATTGCAGACTCAACTACAGAGGCAGAGTACATTGCAGCATGTGATGCGGCAAAGGAAGCTGTCTGGCTGAGGAATTTTCTATCGGATCTCAGAGTGGTTGCCAGTATCTCGAGACCGATAGATATATTCTGTGATAACTCAGGAGCCGTGGCGCAAGCAAAGGAACCTAGAGAGCATCACAAGTCGAGACACGTGCTCAGAAAGTATCACCTCATCCGAGAGATCATTGGAAGAGGAGATGTAAGAATATGCAAGATTCCAACAGAAGATAATGTCGCAGATCCGCTGACAAAGCCACTAGCAAGGGCAAAGCATGAGGCACATGCGAATTCCATTGGGATGCAGTACCTGGAAGCCAGTAGCTAGTACTTAGTTTATTAATTATTACTATAGTCTAATTTAGAAACAATGTAATCATGTAAGGTTTTTATTTCACAGTGTGTTGGAAATAAATGGAGGTTTTAATTTCATGATTGTTCTAAATTAACTATTTTTCGCATATTTAACGTATCCTTGATTCTACAAAGTCTTGTATGAAATCTAAATTTCCGTAGCCACTTATTGAAATGGGAATTTCAATAGGGAGTTTAACGCTATTATAAATACTTGATGATTTATTCAAAGTAGAGAATAAAAGCACAAGTGATGTGACCAAGTATTTATAGATACTCATCAGAGTGTTTGGGTATTGGAAGTGACCAGTAATCAAGTCTGCTTCATGGAGCCTCAGTCATAGGCACTGACTTGATAGGTTGTCCTTAGACCTGAGATACTTGGTTTGAGAACACGAGGACCACTGTACTCTTAGCACGTACTAACGCTGCACCGTAACTGGGTGGCTATACGGGACGTGACTAGATGCAGCGGAAGCCGTGGATCCAAATGCAAGTAGTCAAGAAGGGATTTGCACCTCTTTCGAAAGAGAGATATTTCCGGGCCCCTTGACGATTAAGATTGGCAGAAAACGCGTGGCCACGCTCGGATAGAATAACAGGGGTTATTTAGTAATATCCGTTACTGCAGGCAATCGAAATCAGAGTCAAGAAATACTTGATTTTAAGAAATGAATCCTCCACTCCATGTCTTAAATCACTTTAGAAATATCGTGTGCAAAAGGAATGAACCTGTGTACAAATTCAAGCGTGAATTGTATCTCTGAATATAAGAGATCTTATAACCTGGTTAACCTAAGCGTCTGGCTAGGGACCTCCTTAGGCGAATGATAACAGTTCAGTTACATGTCTAGCACAAGTGGGAGTCTGTTAGGATTATGTGCGAGACAGTAACGGGGTTATCGTGTCCAATGTTATAAGACACTAGTAGGTCACACTGCTGCACACCAAAATGAGAATGTTTGGATTATGGGAATTAATTAATTGGTTAATTAATTATTTAGAGAGAAAAAGGAATAAATAATTAGTTTAATTATTTATAATTAATTAATCAGTTAGATTAATTAATTGGATAATTATGGAAATTATTTCAGAGATAATTACCAAGAATTATATATGGAATCAAACACTGCTTGTTTTGTCCATATAAATAAAGGGTTTGGGGTATCAGTTAATTGATTGATTCAGTTCAAAAACCTAGAAAAGTCTCTCTCTCTCCCTCTCCCAAAACCGGCGCCAGAATCCAGTAGGAGGAAGGTTCGCGTTTGTTTTCGGGTAATCCTCGGTGGTGGTCTAGCAACTATCTCAACCGGTGACAGTAGCGGTGTATCCCCTACTTGCGTTTCAGAGTTGTAATCGTAAAGGTAATCCTCTAAACATCTTTAATAGTGTCTGTATGGTTTAGGATTGGATCCTCGATTGGGAATCGGGTTTTTGTTATCCGCTGTGCATGTTCTTGTATCCCTCGATTCCCAACAGTTCTCTGACCCTGCAAAGCATGTCTTCAAAGATGGGCTTCACATAGTCAAATTTTTTGTTTCGGATGGCGGAGTAGACCATCTGCTGAGTGGTGTTTGGGGATTGCTCAGTGCTTCCTGTCTTGGCAAATAAGTATAGGCCGAAGATGCTCTAGATATAGAAAAAGGTCGCATTCGAAGATGTCCTTTTGATGGTGGAGGGGTTCTTCTTGATGATCCCTTCTTTCTTCGGCCACCTGAACCCGATGTTGTCTAGAAACTCCACGAGTTCGGCTTTGGTGGAAAGAGGAGGATATTTGGCGTAAGCCTTGATGTCGAGTATTCGCCTCAGGGTGCTGAGGCCGAATTTGACTATCTAGTTATCCAACTGGAACCTGATGACATCCTGAACTTCGCCTGATGCGGTAAATTATATATATATATATATATAAACAGTACCAAGTTTAACCCTTAATTTGCCCAACTAGTATTACCACATATACAAGTAAGCGTACCCGATCGTGAGTAATATAGTGTAGGAAAGTACCAGGTATCGTTCTTACCACTTGGAACAGTGAAGCTATCTAACAAAGTCTTTAAGTTATATAATTAATCTAACTACAGTTAACATTAAAAAGGAGGGTTTTTGTGAAAAGAGTTTACTTAACTAAAAAGCAATTTACTAAACTACAATGCAAGTAAACAAAGATCTAAATAATAAGAGACAAATAAGTACTTATTATAGTTATCGAGAATCCTTTTGTGGATGATTTATTAAATTACCAAAAGATATAGATTACTGGTCATTGTAAGAATTTAAGCCTAAGCACCCTAGCATGTATATCTGTGATTATCAACCAGGTTGGTCTTCCGGCCCAAATACAGGGACTTGTAAAAGTATAGTAAAAGTCACCCTAATCAGTATTAAGTCGTGGGACCCTACAATCCAACCTACTCTGGTCCGAGGGTTGCTTACCACGTCTCTCCGCGTCACTGGAGTGAAAGGTAAGGGAGATTGATTAAACATATGTAGTCTATCTACTTATTGTCAGAAAGTAAATACACCCAATCAACGACTTCAAGTAGCCACAGTTTAAACACTAATATAGGAATCAATAGATAAACATTCAATAAACCAATAAATCTATTATATTAAAACCAACAATAAATCATCCAACAAAATTCATCAAACCATAATAAGTACTAAAACTAACTACTCACTAAACATACTAATAAAAGAAAATAGATAGAAATACATTATGCAGACTGTGCAACGAGCGATGATTGGACACCGGCTAGATGACTCCAAGTGAGGATCGGCCTCCACTGATGGCTCATGCACAATTCTCTCTAACTACTAGACTCAACTATATTTCTGACTCGATTTCTGAATATTGATTGGATCTGCTCTACGAAAACAATAGGTGGAAGCCAGTATTTATAATACAAGAAACGCCCCACTTCATGTTCGCGAAGAGGCACCTTCGCGGCACGATGTACTTACGAAACCCTTCTTTCCCTTTTTAGCTCATTCTAGAATCTTCTATAGAGAGTAATCATCAACTTCGCGGTGCTAAACTCTTGATCTCTGACGTGAAAAGGGTGCAAAAGCAAGAACATCCTAGAATCTGGACACTTCACGCCGTCAAATGGACACTTCGCGATCGCCAAGTTGCCTCTGTTCACTTTTTGATCATTTTTCATGTTTTTTCGCCTCTTTTTGTACTTTTTCGATCAATGGCCTCCAAAACCTACAAAACTCAGAAACATAGAGTTTCGAGAGTAAAATGCATGAGAAATGGGCTAAAATGGGATAAAAACATGTAAACCAGAACGACTAAAACATGTATAATTTTGGAGTTATCATCGCCCTTGGACGCAGGTTCCTGAGAGGCGGTGGCAATAGACCATAGCTGCAGGAGAAGTCTCTTGGAAGGCTTCGGGTTTAGGGTGAATGCCTTCTTTAGGGGGCAAGAGAGCATGAAGTCTCTTGCTGGTTCGAGGTATTCCTTCCCTTGTGGAAGATCGAAGAGTCCAACATGGTCGTTGGGTTTCCATTGCATCTCTACCTATTCCAGAATAATGGGAAGTTTGGCAGTAGTAGCAGGAGTAACTTGGATTGCATCTTCAGTGAGTTGAGTGTCAGGAGAAACACTTGATGCAGATACCATTCTGTATTGTAGCAAAGAAAACAAAAGAAAAACACAAATGGATGATTAAGGTATCCAAATTTTGTATCTTTTCTTCATTTTACTATGAATATTTGTTGAATATTGTTCAAAGTAAAATGGTGAAGTCCTTTACTAAAGAGTAGATTAGAAACCAAAATCACAAAAGAAATGTGTTTTGGTATAAAACATAACTTGTATTTTGATGAAAGATATCAAAATATTAGTTATTAATTGTTGTTCTCAAAAGAAATAAGAATGACTATTGTAAACAGTTTAACACAAGTCTTTGAAGATTTAGGGTTTTAGCCAAGATCGAACGGAGTGATCTTGGGGTTTTGAAAAACGTTAAACATATTTTGGGTTGTTGTATAAGAAGAAGATCAACCCAGAATGAAGAATGAACAAAGAAAATGACGCACTTACGTTGATTCTGAGTGAAAAGTGTTAGTGCGTGTTCTTGGTGAAAAAGAGAGAGTTCTTGCCTTTTTTGCTTTGAAATCTTTAGTAAGTTATGAGAGTGTAAAGAGCGAAAAGAATACAAGTGAGGTTTATATACCTCTGGGGTGGAGAGAGGAAGAGGACGAGAGAGAAAAGAGCGGCTAAAATTCAAACGCAATGATGAAAGAAAAGGTACACGCGCTTTCACGCTCCTAACACACGTAGTGGGGAACTGGAGACGTCCCATTACGTGTCAGATCATATCAAAAAGTTGTCTTTTTGTCACTAAACCACTTTTTCAGGAGAGACATTTCCTATTTTTCTAAAATAGGACATCTCTTGGCAGAAGAGTACTTATTTGATAAGTACTGTTTTGGTAAAATCCTCTTATCACATTAAATGCGATAAGGTTTAAGAGTTTAGGGGTGCTTACTTGGAGAGAATCATTAGGATTAGGACACTAAACATAGATGTAAGTACTGAATATTGTTATCTCCTGATAAAAGTTATTCATCAGGATTTAACATTCCCAGTTCACCGATGACCGTATTAAAACATGTTACATATAGTGGTTTGGTAAAAAGATCAGCAAGCTGATATTCAGTAGGAACAAAATGGAGTTCAATGTTACCATTCTTCACGTGATCTCTGATGAAGTTATATCTCACTTCAATATGCTTTGTCTTGGAATGTAAGTCAGGATTGTTAGCAATGGCTATGGCAGAAGTATTGTCACAGTAGATATGAATTTTGGATAGATGTATGTCATAGTCCTGAAGTTGATTTCTCATCCACAGGACTTGAGCACAACAGATTCCTCCTGCAACATATTAAGCTTTAGCCGTTGATGTGGACACAGAGTTTTGCTTTTTACTAGTCCAACTCACCAACTTTCCACCTCGTAGTTGACAACCACCAGTGCTGCTTTTCCTGTCAATCTTACATCCTGCAAAGTCACTATCAGAGTAGTTCACCTTGGGGAGCCTCTATCCTCTTTGTGAAAAAGAAGGATGGCTCGATGCGGATGTGCATCGATTACCACGAGCTCAACAAGCTTACGGTGAAGAATCGATACCCGCTACCGAGGATCGATGATCTCTTTGATCAATTTCAAGGAGCCGCTTGGTTCTCGAAGATAGATCTTCATTCTGGGTACTATCAAGTGAAGGTGAGGGAAGAGGACGTGCAAAAAACCGCGTTCAGAACGAGGTACAGGCACTTCGAGTTTGTAGTAATGCCGTTCGGACTGACTAACGCGCCGACAGTGTTTATTGACCTAATTAATCGGGTCTGTAGACCTATGTTGGATAGGGTAGTAATCGTATTCATAGACGATATACTGATTTACTCCAAGATGAAGGAGGATCACGTGGTACATTTGACTGAGGTGCAAGAGACGTTGCGGAGAGAACGGTTGTACGCCAATTTCTCCAAATGCGATTTCTGGTTACAAGAGATCCAATTCTTAGGGAATCTTGTTAATCAGGAAGGCATTCAGGTGGACTCGGCAAAGGTAGAGGCGGTGATGAAGTGGGAGGTTCCAAAGACTCCCACCGAGATTTGGAGTTTGCTTGGATTAGCCGGTTACTACCAACGGTTCATCCAAGACTTCTCAAAAATAGCGATGCCATTGACGAGGCTCACACGTAAGAATGTGAATTTTGTGTGGGGCGAGGAGCAGTAGAAAGCTTTTGAACTGTTGTGTGGGAAGCTGTGTAAGGCACCGGTTTTGACGTTACCGAAAGGGATCAAGGACATGACAGTCTACTGTGATGCTTCTTATCACGAACTAGGCTGCGTGTTAATGCAACGTGGGAAGGTAATAGCCTATGCGTCTCGTCAATTAAAAGCGCATGAGGCAAATTACCCAACTCACAATTTGGAGTTGGCAGCGGTGGTCTTCGTGCTGAAATTGTGGAGACATTATCTCTATGGTGTTAAGTGTACAATCTACACTGACCATAAGAGCCTGCGGTATTTCCTCGATCAGCAGAATTTTAACATGAGGCAGCGGCGGTGGGTGGATATGGTAAAGGATTATGATTGCGAGATCTTATACCATCCAGGCAAGGCCAATGTGGTGGCAGACGCGTTGAGTCGAAAGGCTCACAATGATGTATTGCGAGTACCGTTGATGAGATTGACGGTGACCACATCGTTGTTTGAGCTGATAAGGAGTTCGCAGGTTGAAGCTGTGAAGATGGAGAACCAAAAGAGAGAAAGGATCAAGGGTCAAGTGCCCTAGTTGGTGACCGATAGTAGAGGGCTTTTGACTCGTTCGGGACGTGTTTGGGTGCCGGTGTCATGTGAAGCAATACAGACACTCCTGGATGAAGCTCACAAGTGCAAGTTCTCTATTCACCCGGGAGCTACCAAGATGTATCGGGATTTGAGAACCGATTATTGGTGGGCGGGAATGAAGCGAAATGTGGCCCATTACGTGGGAAGTGTATAACCTGCTTAAGGGTGAAAGCTGAGCACCAGAGGCCACATGGGAAGTTGCAGCCTTTGGATATACCTGTTTGGAAGTGGGAGCACATTACCATGGACTTAATCACTAAGTTACCTCGTACTCCTAGGAACGTGGATGCTATTTGGGTTATTGTGGACAGCCAAACCAAGAGCGCTCATTTCGTTGCTATCAATGAGAGCTTTTCGTCAGAGAGGTTGGCTGATACATCAAGGAGATCGTGGCTAGACTTGGCGTTCCGGTCACTATCATTTCTAATCAGGATGTTCGGTTTATGCCACGATTTTGGAGTAAGTTTCATGAGGACTTGGGAACGAAACTACAGCTTAGTACATCGTTCCATCCTCAGACCGACGATCAGAGTTAGAGGACGATTCAGACCTTGGAGGACATGTTGCGGGCATGTGTGCTGGATTTTGGCGGAAGTTGGGATACTTATCTACCGTTGGCCAAGTTTTCGTACAACAACAGTTATCATGCCAGTATTGGCATGCCTCCGTATGAGATGTCGTATGGGAGAAGGTGTAGAACTCATGTTTTTTGGGGAGAAGTAGGCCAGCGGGAGTTGGGTAGTACTGAGATAGTTCAGAAGACGACTGAGAGCATAGAGCTAATCCGAGAGCGGTTGAAAACATCTCAGAGTCGTCAGAAAAGCTAAGCTGACAAGCGGAGATCAGACTTAGAGTTCAGTGTGGGTGATATAGTGTTGTTGAAAGTGTCGCCTTGGAAGGGAGTAATCCGATTCCGGAAGAGGGGCAAGCTCGGCCCTAGATTTATTGGACCGTTCAAAGTGGTGGCACGTGTGGGTAAGGTGGCGTATCGACTTGAGCTACCACCAGAGCTCAGTTTGATACATGACACTTTCTATGTGTCTCAGTTGCGAAAATCCTTGGCGGATGAATCGGCTCACATTTCGATAGACGACATTCAAGTTGATGAACGACTCAACTATGTTGAAAGGCCAATCGCTATTTTAGAGCGGAAGACAAAATCCTTGCGCAACAAGGAAATTGGACTAGTGAAGGTCCAATGGGAACATCGCAAAGGGTCAGAGTGGACGTGGGAGCCGGAGGCTGAGATGAGGGCGAATCATCTGGAACTTTTTCAAGCATGATCGATTTTGGGGACGAAATCTTGGTAAGTGGGGGAGAGTTGTAACGCCCCATTTCCCAAGTTGGTGATTTAACTGGTTTTGGTTAACTTTTGCTAACTTTTGGGTCTTTTGTGTAAATTTCAGGTAGGATGACTTAAATGTTATTGTAGAAAGTGGAGGGTGTTGTGTGTTATGTAAATAGGGGTGTTAGGAAGCCCAAGCCCCCTTTTGTTTTGTCAGTTATCGAATTGGGGGAAAAGGGAGAGGGTTTGGGTGATCTTGGTGATTTCAAGGGAGGAACCTTCAATTCAAGCAAGCAAATTGTTAGTGTTTGATTCTCGGTGCTAGAATCGTAAGGTAATCACCCATTACGTCCTTGTTCATGTCTTTTTTGCAGGTTTAGTTCAAGAGTTAGGGTTTTGGTTGATTGTGGATGAAATTGGTGATCTTTCGATCACCAATTGAGTGTTATCATGTTGATTAGTGTTAGAATGGTTGTTGTAATTTTGTAGAGCCTGGAAATACGAAACCATGGCTTTTTGAATCGGTCGAATCGGACTTGGGATGTGAAAGTTATGCCAAAAAGAAGAAATTGTGTTTTTGGCTTCGATTGCTGATTTTGACGCCTAGCGATCGCTAGGGGGAAAGGCTAGTGATCGCTAGCGTCCTTGAAAATCCTATTGCGACCGTGGAGTGATAGTGAGCTCGGGCAGAAAGTTGTGAAAGGGTAGCTAGCGACCGCTAGCCTGAACCTAACGATCGCTAGCACCCTGTTTTATGTTGAACGCTTATTTTGGCCATAACTTTTGCATCTTAGCTCCGATTTTGATTCCGTAAAGACCGTTGGGTTCGTAATTGAATTACCTACCCTTTTAGAGAGTCTATTTTAGCTCTACACTAAGTGTTTTGGTTATGAGCCTTAAGTGTTTCGGTTATGAGTCCTAAGGTGTCATTGTGAATGTTATTCATGTGTGCCATGCTATAATGTGATATATAGGTAATTGACATACAACCTTGTGGTGTGTTGATCTTGATTACTGTGAAGTGAACCAAGGTAAGTACATTAATTTTTTATATGTGGCTTTATGTACGAATTGCATGTGATATGTATGTGGGTATGAGACTAGCTTGCTTGTGTTCTGTGCTCATCGTAGTGGTGGTGGCCACCGTGAATATCGTTAGTGTAGTAACCTGATATTAGTGTTATGGTCCTTGATGGTGGGTGCCGTAAGGACGTTTATGGTGGCATGTCTAGTTCTCATTACGTTGTGTGGTTTGTGATATATTGTTATGTATATTGTGGTTTGTTACAAAGAGATAGAGGAGGAGCCATCAGAGTCTTCATTGGTGTACAGGATGTGAGATCATATTTCTTCAGCATATCATGTACATATTTACCTTGATTAATGAAGATTCCCTTTTTAGATTGCTTGATCTGAAGTTCTAAAAAGTATGTTAGTTCACCCATCATACACATTTTATATTCCGATTGCATGAGCAATTCAAACTTTTTGCAAACTTTAGGATTGGTTGATCCAAATATAATATCATCGACATAAATCTGGACAAGAATGAAGTGTTTCTCATATTTCTTCAAAAATAGAGTACTATCAATCTTACCACGGTCAAAACCTTTAGAAAGGTTGACAGTGTATCATACCAAGCACGAGGGGCCTGTTTTAACCCATAAAGAGCCTTGTTTAACTTGTAAAAGTGATCAGCGAACTTAGGGTCAATAAAACCAGGAGGCTGAGCAACATAGACTTCTTCATTTACTTTTACATTTAGAAAGGCATTCTTTATGTCCATTTGAAAAACTTTAAGATTTTTATGAGCTGCATAGGCCAGGAAGAGTCAAATTGCTTCGAGCCTAGACACAGGAGCAAAGGTTTCATCATAGTCTATGCCCTCTTCCTGTCGATAACCCTAAGCAACAAGCCTAGCCTTATTGCGGATAACAGTACCAATATCATCAAATTTGTTCCTGAAAATCAATTTGGATCCAATGATGGTACGTTTTTGAGGTCTAGGGACAATAAGCCAAACGTTGTTCTTGATGAACCCAGCGAGTTCTTCCTGCCTGGCTGAGACCCAGGGAGGATCACGCATGGCATCATCTATCTCCTTAGGTTCGATTTCAGTAATGAAACTAACATAAAGATAGATATAACAAGATTGGCGACGAGTCTTGACACCTGAATTGAGATTTCCAAAGACTTGATCAATTAGATGACTTTTGGTCTATCAGAAAGTAGGAGGCTGATGTTCAGAGTACTCCTGTCCAGAAGTAGAGGCTTCAGTATTTGATTGATCAACTAGAAGATTTGAGGGAGCAGGAGCAGATTCAGACTATGGTTAAGAAGACAGGTCTTCACTGCTAGTTGGGTGATCAGGTTCAGATGCAACTTGAGTAATTGGGGTAGCATCAATTATTGTAGGAATAGGTATTTAGGGAGGTAAAGAGGATTCTTCAAAACCATCAAGAGGGTTTTGAGGAGTTGGATCAACAATGGGAACATCAGAGACTTGAAAGAAAGAGTCAGCCCACTGATTAATTTCTTCATTGTCTTGGGGGTGAGGAAAGGTAGGACCTGAGTCATCAAATCGAACATGAATCGTTTCTTCTATGGTTTGTCTTCGTTTGTTAAACACACGGAAGGTTTTAGAGATAGAAGAATATCCAAGGAATATTCCATTATCAGACTTCGAATCAAATTTTCCTAGATTGTCTTTGTTGTTCAGTATGTAACATACACAACCAAAGATTTGGAAATGTACGATTGACGGTTTCCTGTTGCGAAATAGTTCATAGGCAGTCTTTTTGAAGTGCTTGACTATCAGGGATCTGTTCTGGGTGTAACATGCAGTATTAACAGCTTCAGCCTAGATTTGAGTGGCAAGGATGGCTTCACTCAACATTGATCTAGCAGCTTCAATCAGGGTCCTGTTTCGTCTTTCAGCAACATCGTTTTACTAAGGAGTTCTGACAGAGGAGAAGTTCTGAGAAATACGTTTCTCTTTAAAGAAAGATTTCAGGGTACTGTTTTTGAACTCGGTACCATGGTCACTCCTTATAGAACGAACAGGAATATTGTTGAGCTTTTCCATTTTCCTGACAAATAGAATTATTTCTTCAGAAGCATCACTCTTGGATCGAAGAAAGAATACCCAAGTGTATCTGGAATATTCATCAACAATCACCAGAGTGTATTTCTTTCCACCAATGGATTGGACATTGACAGGTCCAAAAAGATCCATGTGGAGAAGATGTAGAGGAGAACTGATGGAGGAAATCTGCTTGGACTTGAAGCTAGCCCCGGTTTGCTTTCCTTTTTCACATACTGAAGAAAGAGAGACCTTTGTAAAGCGAAAGTCAGGAAGACCAGTAACAAGCATGTTGATGGAGAGTTGATTCGATGTCTTGAAGTTGAGATGAGAGAGACGTTTGTGCCAAAGCCAATTTATATCAGTAGAGGCACGTGATACAAAACAAACATTTTCAGTAGAAGTATTCATGTTGATGATGTAGACATCAACCTTTCTAGCCCTAGTAAGAATGACTTCCTTATGTTTGTTCTTGACTTTGCACTTTTTCTTCGAGAAAGAAACTTTGTGATTCTTATCACACAGTTGACTGATGCTAAGAAGATTGTGCATCAGGCCTTCAACATAAGCAACTCTTTTGAAAGTAGTCACTCCATTAGTCAGATAGGACAGATTTCACCAATTCCTCGATTTTGGCCTTTACCAATTCCACCAAAGGTCACTAAAGGACCCTTCTCATCACGGTAGTCAGATAGGACAGATTTTGAGCCAGTCATATGTCTTGAGCATCCACTGTCCAAGTACCAGAAGCCCTTATCCTGTAAAATTTGGAGTTTAAGTACTGGCTTATCCATTTCTCTAGGAGGAATAGCAGGTTCATTATCAGTGGCAAGGACACCAAGAACTATTTGAGTTGGAACATATGGTCCATGTTCTAGGAAATATGGTATCTGGAGATCAGCACCGAAGAGAAAGAGTTCCATCCTCGTTTTCCAAAGAGCAAAGTTGTCTTTGTTAAACCTTAATGGTTTTCCACGTGAACCAGTATCAAAGTAATTATCCTTAGCTTGAAGAGCCATGGATTTTAGAAAGGAGGATCACAAGATTTTTCCAAGAAAGAAAAGAGAGCTTGAATTTGCTCTGATACCACTTGTTGGTCCCAAAGGGTGACCTTCAAGTAAGGATATGTGTTTGGGATTATAGAAGGGGGTTAAATATAATCCCACAATTAGTTCACTTTAAATTCTTTGTTTATATAAACACTTCAAATTTACAGATTGTTTGCGGAAGAGATAAGACTAATTCTAATCTAAACAATATAAGTTACAAATCATTCACTAAGTGAGAAGATTAAGAAAAGAAAAGAACTTAGAGGGATAAAGGAATAAAGGATTAGGGTAGAAGTATGGATGAAGAAGAAGTATGGAGAACATCTTTTCACGTCCATTTATACCCAATGCATTAAATGCATGCAGACCTACTATGTAACACGTGTCACACTCTTAGAGGTCCTATCGTACTATTTATTATAAACAATTACCTTTGCATGTTGTGCAAAAGGGTGCTTATAGAAATACTTGACTTGCGGTCTGATAAGTATGGAGGGAATAGTAAAATAACTATCCTCTTGTACTATTTGTGTCAGTAAAGGTGTGTAATCCTTTTGTGCATTAGATAAAGACATTCTTAATCCTTCTGGATCAGTATACTAATCAGTGAGGAATGCCCAGTGAGGAATGCCCTGATACTGATAAAGCTCAGGGGTCACTGTATCCTGATGGTCTTCAGGAAGTCATACGAATTTGAGTAGCTTGCTATCACGATGTTCCGTCTTCAGATCACGAGCATTGATGTTCCTGTCATCAGCTATTTTTTCGACGTCACTGATGGTTCTTTGAGTATGATCTTGATGTCTTCTGGAGATCTTCACTTGAGGTCAGGATCAGTAGTCTCCAGAAAAGACTCTATTAACTCCTGATCCTGATCCTGAAATTTAAGTAATAAACTACAACTTAAATGACAAGGAATAACACTGAACAAACTCAATAATAATTCCTCAAGCTGTAATTGAAGCAAAGACCTATTCACTAAGTAAAGTTGTAGGATCATTATCATTTCATCAGGTCTTAGGAGAGTCGGATCAACAGTTTGGTATCCAATGGAACAACTTAAAATATCTAAAACTAATTGGAAAAATTATACAATACGTTATACATTCGTCTGTAGTCTTCTCGATCTATTCACGGAGAACGGATTCAATCGACGTGAAAAGAGAAAATTGTACAAACGTGAAGAAACAAAGTATAAAATTTGTCAGAAATCTAAAAGAACAAGAGAATTAAAACTAAAACTTCGACATGCGAGAAAATTTAAAAATTGCGAGATACAAACAATCATTACTTCCTTGTAACTCTATAATCGTAAACACGACATTTCTAGAGAACACGAAAGTAGAAGCGATAAGTAACGAGAAAATAATTAAAAAGCTTCTAACGAACTATTAACTAGAACTACAAACTACGAGATATCAAGATATTGAAAGCGATTCCTAAGTCCCACACCTAAGAGGTAGTATGTAAATTAAGTTAGCTAGCTTTTGAGAGTGCATAATCCATAAAGCTCTTAATCTAAAATGCTAGAGGTGTGTGGAAATTAAGCCATCCCAACACCCTTATTTATATACAAGGTGATGGCTCTTGGCCCCTTGATGTTGCTAGGCGGATTAGTTTTCGGCCAACCAACTTTGTCGATTGGCCAAATGAAAGTGATAAGTTACGAGCCCAACGAAAGTGATCTACGAACCCTGTTGAAGGTTGATGAATTCGGCCCATGTGGATGAGAATGGAATGGATCGACCGATCCATGTACTTCTAGGCCCAAGTCTAGTCGCGGCCCAACAATGGAAGTCGGCCCATGTGGTCTTCAAGCTTCGGTAAATCCTTTGTCCTTGAGCTTCAATAAAATGATGTTTTAAAAACAAAGTTAACTAAAATTACTTAAAAACCAAGTAATTTATATAGCCAACCGACCGGCCCAATTAAAAACCAAAAGTGTCCAGCCCAAACGAGTCATGAGTGTATAGTATTTGATCGTAGTAAAATGATCCCAACCAACAATAAATGAAACATGTTCGATAATTGTATCATCACAATAAGATCGGGCTTAAAGCGATAAGTGAAATGGAGTCCATAAAGTATGAAAGTGGAATTGTGTATGCTATAACCGGTCAAAGTGTAAACCTTGGCTCTTTCTTGCCATCGGCCCATTATGATCATCAAAAACGACTATCTACTATCGTGTAATATTCAACAACATCGTCCACGAGCATCTCCCATCTCCTATGTACACGACCCATCTACAAGCTGGGGCCCAAAAACCAAGATCTACAAAGTAGATTATTATTGTGTAATTATTTACGTATCTTAGTGGTTTTTAGCATAAATGTACACAATTTTTGGAATTTTATAGAAACTATTAAAATGGCTATAATTAAACTAAAAATAGGTTAAAAATAGCCAAAAGTGGTGCAAATAAGGGTATATAAAATACCCTAATCATATATGCACTTGTGCATATCAGGAAGAAAATGGGTTTCTGACGTATATGCACTTGTACATATCTGGAAAAAGATGGGTATCCAACGTATATGCACGTTTCATATTGGGAAGAAGATGGGCTTCCCACGTATATACACTTGTTCATATCGTGAAGAAGATGGATTTTCGACGTATATGCGCTTGTGCATATCGGGAAGAATATGGGTTTCCGAGGTACAGGGGCAGCCCTAGGGGTGTACCAGTGGTGCCGCCACACGGGCCTCCGATTTCGGAGGGCCTGTGACATTTCTATACATTATATATTTTTCTGAACGGCTTCGCCTCAACGGTAGAGGCACAAGATTCGAACCCGGTTGATCTTGCGAACAAGTGATCCAGGCCCCGAGTTCGAATCCACACCACTACACCCCCCCTAATTAATTCGGTAGGGCTGCTAACACCTGCTCCAAGGGAATATTCCCTAGAGGAGACTAACCCCAAGAAAGAAACCCTCAAGGAAGGCTCGAACCCGAGACCTCCCCATCATAAGGAAAACTCCCTACCACAGGCCAAAGACCTTATGGCATTTCTATACATTATATATAGTATATATATTAATTGTTGCAATAAATAAAACAAAAGTTCTTATAGCCTAATGGTAAGGCACGTCTCCTCTACCTGGGAGATCAAGGTTCGACTTCTGAGCGGTGTCTTATATTTAATATTTATATTTAAATGTTTCTGATTACCTAATTTCGTTAATAAGGCGCATTATTTAAATTTGAAAATTCGAGATTATGATTTTTGTTCCCTCACCGGTCATCGGCCATCATCTCTACACACTACACTTTATAGCAATTCAACAAGTTTAATCTTCTCCAAATTTTAGTTCTTCCATTTGACTTTCAAGGTATCATATCAAAATATTATAGTTTATATATTATTATTTGATTAGTTTTTTCTTCTTTTTATTAGTTATATTCTATAAATCTTATTTGCGATCGACTATGTCTCAGAGTGATTAAATGCTTTGGCTTTGATTTTGATTAAAAAGGAGTTTCTTGCAAATCTTGATTATGAAAGTATCATAGATGATTTCGCTTCCAAAAATGCTAGAAGATCCATGTTTAGAAAATAGTAATAACTAGTTGTTTGTTTTCGTTTGGAAAATGTGTGTGGTTGTACCAATTTGTTTTTGAAGATTGAATGACCAATTTTATTCACTATTAAGGTATTAAGGTATTAAACTATTTGTGTTATATATTATAATTGTTTTTCAAGTTTGATTATTTTTAATTTTGTTGTTAACTAACTTTTTATTTTTATCTAACAGACTAGTCTTTGGAGATTTTTTAGCATTGGTTTAATGATGTAAATGTTAGTTTTATTTTTATTTGGATATTGTTTATAAACACTTTATGTTTCCATACTTTAAGGATTTAGTTTTTGAATTTAGTACTAAAAAACTGAATATACAATACAACAACAAAAAATTTAGGGCCACATATAAGTTTTGGCACGGAGCCTAAAAAATGTTAAAGCCGACCCTGTCGATGTATATGCACTTGTGCATATCGAACCGGTGTCATTGATATTAAACTCATCATAACAATCTTCCATAATACATTTCCTAAACTTTTAATATTTTTATATAAAAATTCTATTCATTGTTTTCTTTTAATCATTTCCCTTCCCCAATGCCCAATGGCCATTGCCTTGAGATTTCCACTGCTGTTACGCTTGATAGACGTAAGCTTCTTATGATTTAGCCCATTGTCTTGAGATTCTTACTGCATGCTATGCTTGAGACACGTAACTTTGTTATGATTTAGCCCATTGCTATGCTTGTTATGATTTAACCCTTCTAAAACACTTATAATACCCTGTTCATTAAATTTAATCATTTTTTTGTGCTGATTATCACAAGAACAAAAATGATCTACTATCTTTACATACATCATTAAGTGGATTCAATATTCATTTTGTCTTAATACCGACGGGACAATATGCTGAGCTTTTTTCTTTTCTTTCTTTTTTCCATTTTTCATCAATCATCTTCTCCACAGGTTTCACTTTTCATAATTAGATTCTATTTTGAAATAACATGTTATTTGGAAACTTCAATTAGAAAAATGTTTTTGTTTTTGGCTTCAGAAAAAATACAAAAAAATATAGGTCATAGCATATGTGCTGTTTGTCCGATTGTATACAATACCGTAAGTGAAGTTGTTGAGAAACGTCAGTATGTTTTAAATTTGATTACTTTTACCTTCAAAATTCCTACCATTAAAATCCATGACAACATTCCAAGTAACAATCAACATAAATGACATTAGCATCGTCCATTTCTTTATTGTTTTACATCATCTCTTTCGTTTTATTTGACCGATGCAGATGTAAAATACCTTTTTCAATAATGTCCCAATACTGGTAAGACCATCCAACTTCAACAATGTGTAAGTTCAAAGTGATGAATAAAGAGGCACACTTGGTAAGGAGTACCCGGCATCTACAATGAAAACATTACCCGTTATGTAGTTTGACGAGTCATGGATTAGATATCTCACCAGTGATGTCAAGGCTGGGTCCGTAGTGCCAAAATCTCTTAGTGGCACCGTTCTTGAAGCCACTTTCGCAAGCCATTTCTTTTGCAAGAGTTCATTTGTAATCTCAGATTTGAAAAGCCCTGGACATATTGAGTTCACCCTTATTTTGTGTTTCCCAAGTTCCATTGCCATTACCTGTATGGATTATTAAGCAAGTAAACTAGTAAATTAACTTAAGATCGGTCATATGCCAACGCCATGCATGTTGAGCGCTTAACAAATTTGAGATTTGAAATACTTAAAGGTGTCATTAATATTCATCAAGAATGGAAAATACATGATCATGGTAGAGTTAGGGGTGAGGATTTGTTTGTTTGTATTACCTTTGTCGTGGTATCAAGGGCTGATTTTGAAGAAGCATATGCAACAGCGGGTGGAAGAACACGACCGACGCCAACCATAGAGGAGATATTAATTATGGATCCTCTTTGATTGAATGCAAGCATTTGTAGGCAAACATACTTTGAGACCAACCATGGTCCTCTTGTGTTTGTATTGAAGGTTATATCCCAATCTTCTTGTGACAAATCCAATGAACCTCGTATAGGACCTAAATGCAACATGCAACATACAAAAACTTCAGTCCATGGTAACCATGTTATCGGAAAAAAGGATCAGGTTATACTTGGTTAATCTATTCCAACCTCCTCGATCTACATTGTATAAAGGGTCATCAAACCATTTCATGATCCTAAATCTAATCCTTAAGTGTGTATAATCTAAGTAGGTCTTTCTAAAGATTTAAAAAACATACCAAAGGAGTGTTAGCCTAGTGGTAAGGCTTGGGCACTACATAGTGGTGAACCCGAGTTCGAGCCCTGGGGGACGCATTCTGGAGGTACGGGGGCTTCGACCCCGGGCTGCATGCTTTAGCAGTCGGGCTTCGGTCCAAAATTGCCGAGGATTAGTCTGGGCCCAATGTGGTCTATGATACCTCTTCCAAAAAAAAAAGATATAAAAACATTTATAACAAGTTCTATATTTTCTTTAAAAGCAGACTAATAAAGTTCAAAATTTTCAAAAAGTCACATCTAAATCCAACAATTTCCCTATTTTGAAGATTTCATTTTATACTTGATGATAACTAACATATTCAACATGTTTAACACTCTAGCAAAAACATTGTGTAAAACGTTAATTTTCACAATTATTATGTAGAATAACACACATGTTTCTCTCGTCAAAAATAAATTCTTGAGATTTTTTCAAATATATGGAAAAAGATTAAAATATCTCTCATGTGAAAGGCATGAGATTCCACTCATTCACTAGATCTAGAAACCCAAACTAAAATGAAATGCAAACTACAGGCATATGAGTGTCCCTAATTGAAGGTGAATGACAAAAGCAAGAGTTTTTATAGACCACAAACACAATTTTTGTAAACCACATAGGTTGTAGCGTAGTGTTTGAGGCCCTGAGATGTGTTAGAATATCTCATCTACCCAGGATTCAATTCCATGCATATAGAACTGTTGTGAACAATGAGTTTATCAAAGCTGATTTATTACAGTCACAATTTATAAGGATTAGTTCGGATATAACCCGAGACTTGCTTCCAAAAATAGACATTTTTGTGATTTACTAGAAAAGATGCAAAATAAATGTACAACTTTGTAATGCATTGAATTTAGAGTATGGATACTAAAGGAGGAGGAGAAACACAAACTTTTTTTTTTTGGGAAACACAAGTTTTCTTTTGTACAACTAGTATTGTGCACCATACATTGTGCAGTCGCAAGTGACGGATCCAAATGAAGACTTGTAGTATCACATTCACATGCAACCACAAATTTGGTTTCATAATGTGTAAATTCCTTAAGCTCGTTAATTGTGAAACCATAGATTTGGTTGTGTGCAACAATTAATATGGAAAGTTTAAGGACTTGTGTAAAGTTGTATACAAAAAACATGAAAAGTTCTTGAAAGTGAGAATAATTTATTTATATTTGAGGTTGTTTTTTGTATATTTGTGTTACTAATTTATGTTTAATGTACTATACTTTTAATAAATCTTTACTATAAAATACCGTAGTTAGTTGGTTTAACCATTTCGATAACTTTTTGGATCTGCCAATGACGGTGACGACACTTTTTTGAAACTTTTTATTAAAGCAAGTTAAGTTGTCATATTCTTTAGGGTGTGTTTGGTATCGAGACAGGATTGGATAGGACAGAACAGGACATGACAGAACAAAACAGGACAGAACAGGACTGGACAGCTGTTCAGCATTAGGTAAGAGATAATTAAACTAGACGGAACAGAACAAGACTGGTTTAATGACCAATTTACCCCTAAACCACCACCGGTCCACAACCACCACCACCACCGGTCCACAGCCACCACCACCAGCAGTCCGCAACCACCACCGCCACCACCACCACCAGTCCACAACCACCACCGCCACCAGTCCACAACCACCATAGATCTAAGGCTCAAAATCGATTACCACAAATCAGCAACACAATTTCTAGGGTTCAAAACCGATTACTAAATAGGGCTGAGTCAAGAGAGAAGGTTACCGGTATGTCGAGAGAGAGAGACAGAGAGAGACGATTACCTGAGGGTGTCCGTCGCCGGCGTCGAGAGAGAGAAGGTCGCCGGCTTCGTCGAAGGCGGAGGTCGATTCGTCAGTGGTGTTGAGGGAGGAGGTCGCCTGTGCTGGTGGTGTTGAGGAAGGAGGTCACCGGCATCAGTGGTGTTGAGGGGGGAAGGTCGCCGGTGTCGGTAGTTTTGAGGGAGGAGGTCGCCGGAGTTGGTGGTGTTGACAGAGGAGGCCGATTTCAGATGGGGAGGCAGGTAGGGGTATTAAGAAAGAAAAGGGTATTTTGGTCCATAGTGAGTTATTCTACTTAGTTCCATGGTTTTATTGAGAACAAGCTTGTCCACCTCTAATGCTAGTTTGTTCTATTGTGTTCCATTTTAGATTTTTTTTCTTTTCAAAAGTATTTGGGTATTAGAGATTAAATTAATAAAGAGCTAATATTTGACTTTGTATCAAAATATCAAATCACCTCATCAATTTTGTTGTTCCTTTAAAATAAAATAAAATAAAAAAATTATGTTTCTTTTAGCTGATGAACATTTATACATTTAAAAGATGTTCTCATCTATATACAATAAAAGAGCAACTGAATGTCACGTGTCGTGCTCTGGTGAACGTTTGTTGTTGGTTTTCCCGCCTAAACATCTATCTGGACACGTTTTACACTTTCGGTTCGTTTATACGTACGTGTTATTTATTGACACGTGTCGCGCTCTCGGTTCTCCTCACGTTCACAACCAAAAAGTGGTTCGCATTTGAACCCACCCCTATATATATATATATATATATATATATATATATTCTTCTTTTGATTTCATGTTTCGCGTTCTTGTTCCATTTTTTTGTGTCCATTTTTCATTCTTCATGTTTTGTATTATTGTTTTTCACGTTTCTATGGTTTCGTGAATAAAAAAAATTCGTGATTTTATTGTTAATGATCGTATTTCATTAAAGTTTCTTCAACGAAACAAGTGAAATGGATTTCATTAAAAATAAATGTTTAATTTAAAAAAAAAAACAGAATTATAAACTTCATGAAACCTCCTTTACCTTTGAAATAATAAACTTGGATAATACAAATTAAAAAGAATCAAAAAAACAAAAAATCAAAATATATATTCAAAGCAAATTCAAAATAGGTCTCATTTTTTCACATTGCAGACACAAGCCTATCTACTCTATTCGTAGAATTTAAAAGAATTTAATAGAATTAAAATGCTAACTTTTTTAACCAAATTTTGTAGTGAATACTGAATAGTGATGTTTGGTTTGAAAATGAAATTTATGGAATCTTTTAAAAATCATAATTAAAGGAATTCATCATTTCTTTACTTAAGTAAACGAATTAAATCCCTACCAATCAAATGTGTGGTCAAAATTCATCAAATTTTATTGTAATTCTTTCAAACTCAAATTCTTTCAATGGATTTCAAATCCATCAAATTCATTTCGCAAACCAAATGTCTCCTAATTATTTGCATACTTGCAGTATACATACTCTACCGTATTATTCATGTAAAATATTCTCTATATATCTGCATTTTTATTATTTATGTTTTTTCTCTAAAATAAATATTCAGTCTCATAGATAATTAACTAAAAATTTGATATACTCTTAATTATTGAATAAATATTTAAAAGTTACAAAAAAAGAGATTAAATAAAGAAAAAAATGTCATTTAATTAATCAAAAAATATAATAATGAGTAAATTACAATTTTGGTCCCTATGATTTACATCCATTATCAAGAGCAGTCCCTCTTTCAAAGTAATTACAATTTTGGTCACTATGGTTTTTGTTCTATTTCAATTATGGTCCCTTTAACCAAGTCTAGTTAAAAAACTTAGTTACTTTAAGGCAATTTTAGTAAATTTTATTTTTCTTTTTAATTTTCCACTTTTTGTTTTATTAGGTTAAATGATAAATTGTAATTATAGCTTTCATGGTTTTGTTTTCTTTTTCTTGCATACCTTTTATCATTTTCCATTTATAATTTTATTATATTTATTAATTGATTATAAGTTTAATTATTAATACATTTAAAATATGTATTTTGTTCTGTAAATTATATCATTAAATTATTTTATTGATACATTTAAAATAAGTTAAGTACTAAGTACTTTTAAAAACTTAATGCAATTTATTTGATATATATTTGCAAATCCATCTACACTAGTGTAAAAAAAGAACATTTATGTTTAAATTGTATTTAAGAAATTTATCTATTTATAATATTTATGTAAGGATAAATTCAAAATATATCTAGAATAATTTTGTTTTTTTTCTTTCAAATATTATATTTAACTAAATGATTTTGTTAAATGTGCATGAAATAGAAAAAACATTATAATATAATAATTATTTTTTTTCAAAATATAAACTTAAACTTTATCACAGTGAAAATAAATAACCAACTAATAACTACATATATTCATTGACTTAAAAAATATAGCTTTTTCATAATATACAAATTAAAGTTTATTTATGTTGATTTAATAAAAAATGTATTATTTTTATTTAGTTTTTTTAATTACATGTTTCTTCTCTAAATGTGTATCAAATAAAAACATATAACTAGATTATAAAAGAATTCAAACTATTACTATAGATTTATTATTGTAATAAAAAATAAATAGTTAATTAATAACTAATTATTTTTAATTACTTGTTTATTTAAAGAAAATTTGGAACTAAAAACTCATAAACATGGAATTTAAACTAGGTAAAACAAAAAATGGAAAACAAAAAAGGAAAAGTAAATTGGCAAAACTAAGTAACTAAGTTTTTTAATTAGACTTGTCAGAGGGACCATAATTGAAATAGAATAAAAATCATAAGGATCAAAATTGTAATTACTTTGAAAGAATGACTACTCTTGATAATAGATATAAACCACAGGGACCAAAATTGTAATTTACTCTATAATAATTGTATTTGTTTAAAACTATAGGTCATTTTATCATGAACATGTGTTTCAAAACATAACTAACGAAAAGAAACACCTCGAAGCATATTCATTGGGATTTAACGCGTTCACCCTCTTAATTTACGTTTATCTTTTTATTTCACAAAATATAATTTTTTATTAATTTTAATATCTGTTTTATAACAAGTTAACAACAAACTCCATCGGATCTGAATAATTTATTTTCAATTCAAGGGTATTATGGTTTCAACGTTGTTATTGAAAAGTTAACACTATGATAGAGAGTAGTGATGGCCAAAAACCGGTTTCCGGCCCGGGTTCCGGCCGGATTCGGACCGGTTTCCGGCCCGGGTTTCGGGTTCAACCTGGGTTCGCCGGGTTCGGCCCGGTTTCCGGTCCGCGGGCTGAGACCCGGGTTTGACCGGGGTTCGGGCCGGGTCGGGTTGGTCAACGGGCCGGGTTCGGGCTAGCTCATCGGTTCGGTTCGGTTTCGTTTGGCCATCACTAATAGAGAGATAGGTACCCACATGCAATCTGATGTAAATCATAGAACTTAAAAGGAACAATTTTATTTCAACTTTAGTTTATTCTTTATTATATGGTGTCAGTTTTATGGCCGTATTTTTTAAATCATACATTGAACATTTAAAATTTAAGGGTAAGATGGTTAATTGGTAAAAAATTATTGAAAAATATTTGCTTGATAGTGAGATCTTCAAAGTCATGATACTTGTTGTTCTAGTAGGCCAACCTATGTATTAGTGGTTTGTATTTTTTGCAACTTGTTATAGATTAAAATTCATAATTTATGTTTAACAACCTCAAAAGGGAAACCATATGCAAGAAAATTGGTAAGAATACCACTATGTGTGCTATGACAAAGATATTGAGTAACACTATTGCAAAAAAGAAAGATGGATAGAAAGAACATTTCACTATTGGTTTTTAACACTCCGATATTGATCTCATGAAACAATAACTATGCATGAAAACAAGCTTGAAAATTGTGATTTCATATCGAAAAGGTCTAGAGTCTTATTTTGTCTAATTTCATTAATGTATTTGGAGAGATTGAGAGACAAATCTATCATTGAAGGTTGTAGTCGAAAAGAATGATTCTTTATTGTTATAAGAATGTTTTCGGGATGTGGGGTGTACATGGTAAATTTAGCAAAGTTGTCTTGGTTACGCGCTTTAAAAGAGATGTTCTAACAATTGAAGGAGGGGTGGTAACAAAGCGGAGAGGAAAGAGGGAGATAGTTGATTGTACACTTATAGGTCTCTTCATCGTTTGGAGCTTTTGTCACTGAAACCAAGTATATGAAAAAACGTTTAGGACAAAAATATTATCAATCTACATAGATAAATTAATTCATACAAATATATATATAACGCTTAATGAAAAACCAACCAAACAACCTTAAGTGCAAAATAGAAATGAAAATGAAACAAAATATATTTATCTTTGGTGCAATTTACTCTTAAGTTTACAACAAAATCCTATATTTCGAAGTAAATCATACTTCACAAGATTTGGAACTTTAATAACTCTCTAGGACAAATTCTAAGGACCATTCAACATATCAGGTCTTCAAGACATGAACCCGACAAGGAAATATACGGTTCGGATTGAATTTTCTAGCACGTCAATCCTTGAACAAGTTTATTTTACAGGTCGTGTTCGGACTGACATATATATATGAGTTCGCGGATTGACCCGCCAACCCGTTTATCATTTTTAAATATTTTTTGTTACAAAAGCCACACACCAACCTTATTATGACCGGCCAACCCGTGTATCATCCGCCAACCCATTTATAACCCGCAAAATCGAGACCCGTATAGTTAACGGGTTACGCAAGTCATATACAAGTTAAGCATATACGGGTTAGGGTGGATAAATGCAACATGATCAATTATGTGGGTTATGTCCGGATTGCGCTTTCCCGACCCACCAACCCGAACACGACACGATTCCCACCTCTATCACATATGCATGATTTCACACAATTCTTTTCATACGAAAATCAAGGAAAATTTCATTTAGGACTCATATTTGAGAAAAAGAGAGCATATTAGAAACCAAAATGCAAAAATTACCTCTAAAACCAGCATTGTTGATTAAAGCATCGATTCGCCCGAAAGCTTCCCAAGCTTTTCTCACAGCAAGTTCAATAGTAGGACCATCCGCACTGACATCAAGCTCCACCGTTACTGCTTGAACGTCGACATTTCTAGCATGACTTTCGTTTACTCGACCATCACCATCAGATACATCCAAATTGTTGATTTTGTCGCATAGTGTCTTGAGGCGTTCAGTTCGACGGGCTGCGGCAATTATCTTGCAACCAACTTTAGCCAAGTCAATACAAAACTCCCATCCGATGCCGGAGGATGCACCAGTAACCATCACAATTTTGCCTTTCAAGTCCCGCCATGGTTCCAACTCAATGCTTGCTTGTTGAGTAGATGTAACCATTGATTTTTGACCTTGAATTATCAGTTTTAGAATTTAAAACGAGATTAGATATAAAAATAGAACGTATTTTAAGTAGAATTGATTATCACCAAAGTTATGGTACCATTAAAGGTTAGGGGCTAGGCATGGTGGTTAGCCGCAAAAAGAGAAATTAAGAACTATTAAAGTAAAAGGTTAATTTATTGGAAAAAACATGAAAAACGAATATAGAAAAGCTTATAACTCAGAATTAAAGGTTATTATGAAAAAAAATAATAGGATCAAATATTGTATATCTTCTTAGGAAAAAAAGGTGTTGGATAAAGGCTGTTCGGTTTAATTGATTGTTTGTGAGGAATTTAGACTTTGTGGGGACTATTTGGAACTAGAAGTATTCAGATACAGAATCTTGGTTTGTATGATTTAGAATAAAATAAAATTTTATTTTTTATAAATAATTTATAAAATAAACCGTAAATGATTAAAAGGCAAAATGCATATAAATGTAACATAGTTTCACTTAATTTTTATTTAATGTACAAACATTTTGTTTCTTAATTAATCCAACAAGGTTTCATCTTTTCCTATTTTATACATATTTTTTACTTGCAATCTATTCATCCGGTAACATTTTATATGTTGGATGCCATGTTGACAAGTATAATATAAATCTGATTACATGAATTTTTCAAGTGTAAATTATTTTAAATAGATTTTTGTTTCTCACAAACCAAGAGTTCCAGGGTCCATCATCAAATGTTTAGTGCCCATTACTTCATATCCACTATTACTTCATTTCTATGCATTTTGCCCATAATTAAATTACTTTTCCATTAATTGAATATAACAAAGCAAATGTTTTACCATATTTTAAAAAAATTATTACATAACCATTCTGTAAAATCTCATGAAATACCAACCACTTCCCTAGGATTTCAAGATCCCGAGCCGAGCCGATCCCAAGCCTAACTAGGCTCGACTTCAGCTTGCTTAAGTTAACAAATCTCAACCTTGTCTCATTTTGATGTATCAAGCTCGAGCTCATCTCGTCAGGGATTTAGTAGGCTTGTCTCGTTTGTCAAACGAGCCTAAGTTCGACTGGATTAAGGGCCGTGATTGAGGAAGGGCGGGCCGGGCATAGGCTCAGGGCCCACAAGAAATAGGGGCCGAAAATTTTTATACTTTTGTATATGGTGGTAATAGAAAATTTGTAAATAAAAAAACACAATTTTATTAGTATCTAATAGAATCCTTAAAAGAATTTTGTATTATATTAAAAGCAAAAACATGTATCAATTAATTACATTGTCAGACAATATATGAAAATTTAATTGGTGGTTCACTTTATAGAACTGATTATTGTTTTTGGGGTTTTTTAGTTAGTATTAAAGTCTAAAACTAATTGATTGGAAAACCTTGATATATTTAATACTAAATTGGTTTTATAGAACACCTAAAATGTCTAAGCTTCATAATAAACCACTTCATACTTTAGGGTGCATTTGGTACGTAGAACCGGATGAGACAGGATAGGACAGAACAGACTTGTCCCATGTTTGGCAGACATTTATGTATGAACATCAGAACTATGTAGAATAGTATCAAGAGTGGGACAAACCTGTTCCATCCTACCCCCTGGAACTAAGTAGAACAATGGTAGACGTATTATTATACCCCTTAAAATACAAATTCATTTTCTCTTTCACGATAATTGTCTCACATTTAGGGGTGAGCAAAACTCGACCAAGTCCGAAAAACCAAAAATCTGACTTTTTGGCGAGTTACTCAGTTTGGGTAGGGTAACCATACCCATCAACTAAACCCACAGGAAACCCAGATATAAGCATTTATTAATATTTTTTTGTAACTTTTTTATATAATTCTTTGAGGTATGAACTTTTTTTTAATTACTTTAAGTCTTTTCTATTGAATTAATTTTAATCTTTAATGATTAAGAATGTAAAACGAATGGTTAAGATTAAATTTATAACCATTATAATAATATAGAAGTAAAATTTTCATTTGATAGTTTTTTTATTCAAATTTTGTTACTTAAAATATAGAGTAAACTACAAATTTCGTCCCTGGGGTTTACCCAAACCAACGAAACTCGTCCCTGAACTTCAAAAAGTCCAATGAACGTCCCTGAAATTCGTGTTTTGCTTTGTATTTGGTTCCTGCACACTAACACCGTTAAAAACTCAGTTAAGTGAGGGGTATTTTTGTTAAAATGAAAGAAGAAGGTTCAAAGTTTAACTCTCTCTCTCATTTAACCAAACGGCCACCATCAAACCTGATGGGTTTTTCTGTGATCCCCGAATCAAACTGATACGAAGAACATTTAAATATGCGGAAGCGATTTTTGGATAAAAAACCCGAAAAACCACGATCGTTCGTTCTAATCTATTCAAACATTAAACTAAGAGGAATTTTACCTGGAAAGCTTGAGTTATAATCCACCGGTGATCAACCACGCGAACGTTCCTCTAGTAGAACACGAAAAACCCGAGCTGACCGAAAAAAACCGAACTGGTTTGTTTGTGGGGCCGGCGCCGATTTAGAGAGGGAGAGGGGATGAAGGTTTTTTCTGGAAACTGAATATCGAATTCTTAAAAATCCCTAAAGCCTATAAGGCTTATATTTATAAACCTTTATAAAACAGTGTTTGTATCCAACTCAGTTTCCTTAATTATCTGATTTCTTTCTTTTTCTTAAAGAAAGAATATTCCAGATAATTATCTTTAATCAACTAGTTATTCTTATTATATATTTATTTTACTAATAAATATATAATTTATCTAATTAATTAATAACCCTCAATCTTTGGGATTTCTGACTGAAATTACCCACCTGATTTATAATTAACTATTACAAATCCAATCTCTTCATTTCTGGGTTTTATTTAACTTGTTCGTCTTATAGGTTCTCACAGGTGTGACCCTCAAGTGTCTTGTAACATCGGATGTGTAATTACTGGTTTGTCAACTTATGCACATAATCACTAACAGACTCCCACTTGTGCAAGTTGGCAATACCGTCTTGATCACACGGACCCAAGGAGGCCCCTAGACAGGCACTTAGGCTAACTAGGTTACAAGAACTCTTATACCCAGATAGGTGATTTAAACTTTTTCGTAAGGAAATAACATTTATGAAGTAACTGTTCATAAATTGGGTATATCTTGGCTTTTCCCTTTGCAACACGATATTTCATATATGAGTATGAGCCTAGATTGAGTCAACTCTAAATACTCATGATTCTGTTTCTCGACTATCCAACCTCTACTGATTGGTAAACGACAAAGAACTAATCAGTTCGTTTGGGCATGGCCATGCACTTCATCAGTATATTCAGTCAGTCAAGGGGCCTAGAAATATCTCTCTTCTGAGAAGAGGTGCAAATCCCATATTGCATATCTACATTTAATACCACGGCTTCCGCTGAATCTAGTTACGCCTTTTATAGCTACCCTGTTACGGCGTAGCGGTTGAACGTACTAAGTATCCAGTAGTCCTCATGATATCAAACCAGATACCTCAGCTGATAGGGACAACCACTGTGAGATTCTACTTATGACAAAATCCAAGAAGTAGTCTCAACCGCGGATCACGTCCGATATTCGCTACTCTATCGAATATCCGTGCAGTTTTTGGTCTACAACGCTTGTGGCTGTTATTCAACCCACTGATCATAACTGCCCAAAAACTCACAGTGACTTTAACACCCTATTGGGTTCCCACCACAATAAGGCTATGTTTGGCAAGCGTAGCTTATAAGCTAGCTGGTAGCTGACAAGCTAACGGATAGCTGATAAGCTAGCTGTTGATTGATAAGCTTGCTAGTAGCTGATAAGCTAGCTGTTGAACAAATTATGTTTGGCAAAAACTAGCTTATGAGTATGTAAAATGACCAAAAAGGGTATATTTGAATTTAATAATTAATATTAATAAGGGTATAATTGGAAAAAGCTACAATAAGCTCCTCATAAGCTACTCAAAGTAGCGTTTCAAAAAGCTAGCTTATAAGCTAGCTGATAAGCTAGCTTCCTGGTACATGTTTGGATGGACTAGCTTATAAGCTAGCTTATCAGCTAGCTTATCAGCTAGCTTATAAGCTAGCTTATGCTTGCCAAACAAAGCCTAAGTTGTCACAGACAATTTTCGAATGAAAGACTGGGAACTAGTCTCATTCCTGGATTATAAAACATGCAAAATATAAAAGCGAATTTAAGAGACTAATTTTGTATAGTCCATATTACACTCTGTAATAATACTAAAATTAATAGCATCTCTTAATTACCTTTTACTGTGTCTACTCAACGTTTGTTAAATATTGATCTAAATGAAGTATCACCTAAACTTCAGTTTAAACCTTTTGATTAATGTTTACCGGTTTAATAAAAGTTATAACCAAAAATATTACAAGTTTAATACCTACTGATATTTTATACTTGTTTCAGCTAATTTTGTTTTGCAAACACCATAAAACAAAAATTAGACTTTTACTTTACCATATTCCCCTGAACTTGGAGATCTGGACTAACTCTAAGTTCTCTGAATATGTAAAGTTAAATTGCAACTTACCTTTGCAGTGTAGATGATCGTTTTCTATCTGAAAACAGATTTCTATTTACCACACTGGTAAATTTCTAGAAATTCTATTTTAACGTTTTATAGCACTAAAAGCTGATTAATATTTTTATTAAATTCTCCAACACAATTATTGATTATTACTTTATTCTGTTTCAAAAATATGAAACTATATCTTATCTCCTTTTTAACTAAAAGGCAGATCTTGGATGAATTTATATCCTAACTGGATCTATTTAATCAATAATTAGTATATATATATATATATCCTTTATTCTTTATCACAAATCTGGATATAGAATAAATTGGACTCCCACTGACTTTTATGAAAACTAACTATTACTCAAAATTAACAATTGACTTAGTTAAAACTTGACTACTTAGTCAATTCTATTTTAAGTAATCAAAACTTTAGTACTTATATACAAAACTTAACTATATCTTTCAATTAAATCCTAATTCCAAAACTTGGAATTATTTCCTAGTTTTATAATATATATATATATACTGATTGTAAGATGTAAAGATGAATCAATCTAACATGATCTAAGCAAGATCATGATAGATCTAGCATAAAGATGATGAAATCAAGTAGAGAGAGAAAGTAGAGAGAGAATGTGAAAATCATATGTCATTCATATCTGTAAAACTTCCAATTACAATACAAGGCAATGAGGTATTTATACCTCATCCCTAAGAAACAAAAATTTTCACAATAGGTCCCTCAACTTCTATTTGTAAACATAACATTAACAATCTCCCCCTTTTATAAAAGAAGGAGGGACACTCAAAAGAAATTAACAACAAATTGATCAAGATTGCTTCACTGCAGGTTTTCTTAACTTGAACTTGATTTCTGCAAATCTGATGTCATTTCTCAGTCTCAATCTTCTATCTATCTCTTTTACAAAGTGCTTGATCAGAACCTTGTTGGCAGCTGAGATGTCATGAACATTATGCTTATCCATTTGCAACCTTGTATTCAACCCATCCATCACCATTTTCAACGTATCATCACAAAATAGCATAACTTCATGTGAATACATTCTCTTCTTATTGCCTAGAGAATCTGGATATACACATGAAATCCTGGTTTCATCCGTCATAGAAAACCGTGTACATAACAAAGTCTTTCTCTTCACCAATCAGACTTCTTTGTGGTTTGTGACAAAATAACTTTGATGTCCAGTTCTCCAATCCCAGCTGAAAATCATACAAGTGAGCCAATGAGATAGAAGCCTTGACATGTCTAACAATTGTTGTTAGAGCAATTATCTCCTCCTCTAATCTAAAGGCTTTTCCTTTGAGATCATATAAAATCCCAAAGATCACATCAAAGCTCACATCTTGGAAATCTGCTTCAGTAATCACATACTCCTTCCCATCATCTCTGGTAAATACAATCACTGGATAGAAATAAGCACTAAGCTTGTTAGTCTTATAACTCTTTACAGCAACAAACCTGTGATCATACACTAACACTTCTCTTCTTTGCTTATTCACCTTCCTCATGTGAATGTACTCTCTTCTTAACTCCTCTTTCAGATTCTCAATCCCGTACAACTTCACATAGCTCAGCTTCCGCTCATGGTAACAAAATCTGCTCTTGTATTTTTCTTCTAGATACTTTTCATTCGCTCTTGTGAACCGGTTCCACTCTGTTCTCTTTAGAAACTTCCCAGAGCTAGCTTTCATTTTCTCCCAAAGCTCCACTTTCTTCGAATCGACTAGCATTAGATCATTTTGTGGCAACACTTCTTCCAGCAATGGTCCTTCCACATCTTCCACTGGTTCTTCCTTCTCAAAATCAAACTGTACATCATCAAACATATCTTTCAACTTACCATCCTCTGCACACCTTGCATGATTAATCTCCTCATTTGTAACTTGATACTCTCTGAGATCAGTAGCTACATTCTCAAGAAGTGCTAGAACTCTATCTATTTCAGACATAGAACTAGAAGCTCCTGAGAATCTAACTCCTCTTTCTTCTGCGCCCTCAACCGGTATCTCTTCCTGAACAGAACTCAAGAAGTCTAGAGTAGATTGCAATTCTGGTTCAGTCTCCATTTCTTGACCTCCTGTAAGCACTATAGCATCTCTATGTCTCCCTGGCTGCTTTTCTCTTGGTTGTCTCTCTTCAAAACGATCCACCACTCTTATTCTTGGAGATGTCGGCTCCCTAGACGGCTCGCCTTCCAACCTTCTACGTTTCCTCTCCCCCTCATGAGGATCATGATCATCATGATCATCATGCCTTTTGGTTGGCCGTCTAGCAGCTACTTGACACGTTTCCTCAATCCCCCGAATCCGATCAGACAACTGAGATAACCCCTCGGTAAACATCTTTTTGATTTCTGTGAAAGTCTTGGTTAGAGAAGCATCAAGAGTCGCCTGAAACTGCTGAAATACGGTGTGTGTGACCAAGTGAGCCTAAGACCTTTGTTCTTGAATTGCACGTTGCTGCAGGACAGTTTGTTGTTGTAGGACACCCACAAGATCACGATCCTCAGCTGAACCCGACTCCAAGAGTTTAGAGAACAACAACCCCTTTAACTCCGGGATAGTAAGAGAATCAGCCGCTGATTGAGAAGGCTGTGATGGAGGATCAGGCATCGGAGCTTTGCCTTTAGCTAACAATGCTACTTGCTTCTCCAAGGCTGAAATTCGGGCCGTCTATTGTTGAATCACATTCGCCATCTGTTCATTGTTTGCCCGATACATGGAGCGTGTAATCAGTTGGTTTGCAGTTGCTACAACATGAATACGAGAGAGATCAATATCTGGAGATGAATCCGTGCCAATCGGAGGCGGTACAGAGACAGATGGTGTAGTAGATGCGGATGATACAGGCACTGTGGAAGATGTGGAAGTTGGAATTGAGGCAGATGAGAAACTACCAATGGGTGTTGAGGAAGAACCCAAAATGGTAGACTGCTGCCTTAGCTCTGTGATAATAGTGGATGCGGGTAAACTAACACCGAGGTCACTGAGACTTCTCGTTGATCCAAGAGTGGAACTCAAGGAACCCATGTTCAGCGTTGGCGTGATGTTAACACTGATGGGATTTCCCTCCGATCCTGGCAAGCCCGCAACAAATGCAGAACTCACTACGGTGGTTCCGGCAGGGCTACTGAAGCCTCCTGCAAAGGTGGTTTGCACCTGTGTCCTAGCCAAAGAAAGAGATGTATTCGTTACAAGTGGATCTAGACTCGATGTGTGAACAAGTGAAGTCGTGGGCGGGGGCAGCTGCCTCACTGTGTCAATACCACCAACCTCCAACTGAGGAATGGGTAAAAGTTGTGATAAATCCCCGTGGGAAGATGAAACTACCATTTGTTGAGAAACGGTAGAGTGGCTTGGTTGGGTTGTGCATTGCATGAGTGGGGATCTCATGTCTTGTTCAATAGGAGGTGGCAACATATGCTCACCCCCTAGAAGTTGTGGCTACCTAGCTAGACTCGGCTTGGGAGGGGTTTGTACTTCTTTTCTAGCCCCTGTCTCACACTCACCATGTTTTTCTGCTTCCCCAACACTCAACCTCTCATCCGGATTTTCAACTAAGTCTTCCTCATCCGTCCTTATTTCACCTTGAGTCAACAAACGACTCGAGCCTTGATCAGGCATATCATCATCATCACTATCATCAACATCATCATCTGACCCTGGAAGTTCTTCCGTAGGTGCTTGAGTATCTACATCCTCATCCATAAACTGATCATCACTAGCAGCTGAACTTTCCTCAGATGAGGAATCATGTCCCATTAGTCTGTTGAGTCGTTGTGTCATCTCACTCGGAGAATAACACTGTACTTCAGGAATAGCAACATCTGGTTGTGATAAGTCCAACAGTGACTCTGCCACTTCTTCAGTATCCAGGAATGTCTCATGAAGTGGAGATAACTCAAACTCTGGCAGAGAAGCTTCAGCCAACTGTTGTGGAACATGTGAACTTGCACCTTGATCATCCTCTATAGCCGCAAAGACATCATCCATCGGTATCTCAGAACTGATTTGACCAATTTGAGCAGCTACATTGACAATTGATGAATGAGCTAGCTGATCAGAATGGGCCCCACCTGCACCCCTCTCGGTATTTTCCCTCATCACACCCTGACCAAGATCCCGTGATCGTTGGTCCCTACGAACTAAACCCTCACTTCTAGGGATAACACCTTGGGTAGGTCCCTCCGGTTCTGGTTGGACCATAGGTGCAAAACTAGCCCTATACTCTATCACACACGCCACATTCTGATCAGCATAAGCCAAAAGTTCTGAAAATAAAGGAACCTCTGGAGCATACTCCCGCTTCGGATATCGAATAGACTGCATATCATGGATCTTGACCTTCTCTGCATCTGAGCGGCGCAGAATATCCGAATTACGCTGCATTGCACTTGCTATAAGGATACTTAGAAATCTCGGGTATGGTAGATGTTTTTGTCTCTTGGCTAGAAGCTCCTTCAGATCGTGAAAAATCAACGATGCATAGTCATAATGCTTGTTGAATAACACTCCATAGAAGAGAGTCAGAAATGACTGTGTCGCAGTGTCTTGAGCCGTCCGCTTTCCAGTCAAATGTCTACTTAGAATTGTGAACAAGGTATTATATGTTGGAGGTAGGTTGGACTTGTTGAACTGAGACGGTGCATTGATTGCTTCCAAGTGACCAACAGATTCTACACCGGCCATTGCAACTGCCAATGATGCAAATGGTTCAAACTGATGAGCATTTGGTCGACTAGTCGCTTCTGGAAATCCCAATAGACAACGAAATTTGTTGACTCCAAAGCTGATAGTGTAGTGATCCAACTTAGCAGTAAAGTGATGATTATCCGGATCAGCATGAAATTGTAGAGTATTCCAGACTTGTTGGACATAAATCATAGGTACTTCAACCATCTTAGTAAGCACTGTGTACAATGGATGATTTCGGAGAATGGCAGTGATCACCGGAGCTCCCATCCTTGCATGTGGGTTGAATGGAACATTGTTCAAGATCGATGGAAGAAATAACGACGGACGAATTAACTGTCTATCCGCATCAGCATTAGGATTACGTGGAGATGATTGCACCGAGAGTATGTCCGAAATCGCCATGTCATCTGAGTCTGGGAAGAAATAATCCTCCATCGCTGTAATTCATAAAAAGCATTAGATTTATTTTTTAAGTTTAGACTTTTATGAAAAACGCGTTTAAGTGTGAAAAAGAAATTCACACAGTGTGAGACTTGAGAAAATTTTACTAAAAGATCGACCATTGATCAATATAGAGAACTGTATCAGTTACAATTATATAAGCCTTAAAAACATTCGAGGCGTATGTCTCGAGTAAGATTCGAGATATTAGTTATTCGTGATATCAACTTTTAGAAACTTTATTTTACGAGAACTAATCATTTAAAGGCTTATACATATTAGTTCGATCAAGTTCACACATTGTCGATTTGAAGGTCAATCTTAAAGTCAACAAGATAATACAAAGTCCAATGTCTCAAGTCCATATGATCCGGAACAACGGTTCATTCACACTTAGAGGTTTAAAATATCAAGAATACAATCCCGAGATGTTAACCCGTGTGTTAAGATTAGTTCATACAAAAACATTAAACTACTAGCCTAATCGATATATGATCGAATGAATACCTATAGGCTTCGTAGAACCCGGGATACGTATACAAAACACACACTAAACACGACTACGTAATGCACTATAAGAACACAATCTTGAGCAGGAAGCAACGCCTTGAACAATATCCGCACGAGCAAAGAATTTCCAGAAAGATTGGAAATGTTCAGAGAAAAGATATATTTATAGAGCAGTATTCATGAGGATATGACAGACATGATGACTTGGACACGTGGCACCATGTAACTGGGCCGCGCATGTCTCGAGCGGAAAAAACTGAAGGGACTTGTGCTCGAAATGTCGCTCGAGACAAATGAACCGACTCGAGATACATGTCTCGAGTACATGTCTCGAGTCAATATAACCCATGATTCTAATCTGATGCATAATGTATCGCTCGAGATACATGACTCGAGTACGTCTCGAGCACATATCGAGTCAATTGTAACATGCACGTCTCGAGTCACTTGTACCATGCACGGCTCGAGTCACTTGTAACATGCACGACTCGAGTCACTTGTACCATGCACGGCTCGAGATACGTAAGACTCGAGATAGACAACTTGAGATATACAGCTCGAGCCCTTGTCTCTTAGTAATTGTACAACTCGAGATACGTTGGACTCGAGATAGGCCACTCGAGATTGATATCTCGAGCCCTTTTCTCTAAGTAATTGTACGACTTGAGATACGTTGGACTCGAGATAGATCACTCGAGATTGATATCTCGAGCCCTTGTCTCTTAGTAATTGTACGACTCGAGAGACGTTGGACTCGAGATAGACCACTCGAGATTGATATCTCGAGCCCTTGTCTCGAGTCACATACACGATTCGAGTTAAGCATACGCATCCACATCTCGAGTCAATACTCCCCCTACGATGAAGCACCCGTAATACTCCCCCTTAAACTATGCATACCTGAAATTACCTGTGATTACCTGTAAAACGCAAGATCACAGCAACAGTACTAACCTGAACCAGATAATCTCCCCCTTGATAAAACCATATACTAAAAAACAAACACATTAGTAACAAAGAAAGTAAGAAAATACCAAAAAGAAACAATCAACTTGAGACAGAAAATCAAATGTAACAGATAAGTTGTATTTCAAGATATACATAGAAGACCAATGATAATACTTAACTCAGTATTTCATTATTCTGCTATGTATAAAAGGAAATATAGATTAGAAGACTGTTAGATCTTTTTGTCAATCATACCAAGTCTAGAGATGAGAAATTTAAATCGTTTCTCATCTAAAGCCTTAGTAAACAGATCTGCAAGTTGATATTCAGTATTAACAAAGTACAGTTCTATATTCTCTTTTTCCAGTAGCCATTGGAGTTCCTATCGAATGACATCCAGACATATCATACTTCTTAAGTAGATCAAAGATATACTTAGATTGATTTATGAAAATGCCATCGGAAAATTGTCGTACTTGTAGGCCAAGAAAGAAATTGATTTCTCCCATCATACTCATCTTAAATTCTTCAGTCATCACCGTCTCAAACTTCTTACACAACTCCCTAATAGTAGATCCAAAAATAATGTCGTCAACATAAACCTGAATAACGACAATATGTTCTCCTTCCTTCATCAAGAACAATGTTGAATCAACCGAACCTTTCTTGAACCCCTTGGAAAGTAGATGTTTAGACAACTCCTCATACCAAGCACGTGGTGCCTGCTTTAAACCATACAAAGCCTTGTCTAAAACATAGACATATTCTGGATGTTCTTTATCTACAAATCCTTCAGGTTGTGCTACATAGACCTCTTCTTTCAAATGACCATAAAGAAATGTTGTTTTGACATCCATTTGAAAGACAGTAAAGTCTTTATATGCAGCATATGCCAAAAACATGCGAATTGCTTCAAGTCGAGCAACAGGAGCAAAGGTTTCATCGTAATCAATACCCTCCTGTTGACGATAACCTTTGGCCACAAGTCGTGCTTTGTTACGAACAATTATGTTATTCGCATCTCTCTTATTTTTGAATAACCACTTGGTATCAATAACTGATTTAGACTCAGGTAACTTAACCAAACGCCACACTTTTAATGCCTCGAACTAATTGAGTTCCTCTTGCATAGCAGTAACCCAATAAGAGTCTTGTAATGCATCAGATACACGTGTTGGTTCAATATTTCTCAAGAATACCGAGAAGTTACACTCATTTGCTGTAGCAGCTCGTGTTTGAACACCCGAAGTGGGATCACCAATGATCAATTCAATAGGATGATCCTTTGTCCATTTAGTACTATGTGGCAAAGGTGTTTGATCATTTATAGAAGAGGATTCAAAAACATCGTTAGTTGATGCAGAGTGCATAGTAAGTGGTTCATGCGCATCAAGAAGAAGATCATTATTACAGACGTCATGAGAAGATGACTGACCCTAATCATCTACTGTAGTATCTAAATGATGACTATCCATAACTATGGGAGATGAAGATGGTGAAGATTCAAGACTGGGTAGATCTTGATTTGGGACAGACGATGTGGGAGAAACTTCAGATGAGGGAGTAGCCGAACTTGAAGGGGTAGATGATATACCTGCATCAGACGAAGATGTTTGATTAGTGCCATACAGATCATCATAAGAATACTCAAATAAACTGTCTAACTCCTTTGATGTAGCTGGAGGGTCAATGAAGGTAGTTGTGGATGAAGATGCATCTGTAAACACAACTTTATTAGACACAGCATCTGCATTAGAAGATACAATTGAAGAAAGCTCAACAAATGGGTCAAATCTAACATTTACACTTTCATACACAACTCTTGACTTTTTGTTGAATACTCGATAAGCAATTGAACAATCTGAGTATCCCACAAAGATCATCTCATCAGACTTAGGGCCAAACTTTCCCCGATTCTCAGTTTCATTAAGCACAAAGCAAGGACACCCAAACACTTTGAAATAATCAATATTTGGAATTCTTCCAAACAAAAGGTGATAGGGTGTTTTTCCAAATCTCCGATGAATTATAGATCTATTTTGTGTATAACAAGCAGTATTCACAGCTTCAGCCCATAGATACTGAGGTAATTGACTTTGAGCTAACATTGACCGAGCTGCTTCAACCAACATTCGATTACGACGCTCAACTACACCATTTTGTTCAGGAGTTCGTGCTGATGAAAAAGTTTGTGTAATTCCTAAGGAATTGTCAAAGCCTTTTAACACTTGATTTTTGAACTCCGTCCCATTATCCGGGCTAACAGTCTGAACAGGTAGTTTAAGTTGTACTTGAACAGCTTTAATGAAATTTATTATTAAATTTGATGTTTCATCTTTTGTTTTCAAAAATTTTGTCCAAGTAAATCTTGAAAAATCATCAACAATGACTAAAACATATTTTCGACCTGCTAGACTGACAGTTTTCATTGGACCACATAGATCCATATGAATTAAACTCAACGGAGATTTGGACCCTTGTTCAGGTTTGGGAGGATGAGATGCTCTTTTCATTTTACCCTGAGCACATCCTGAGCACATTTGATCAGGTTCAAACTTGATCATTGGAATACCAGATACTAACCTTTGTTTTACCAATCTATCAAGGTATCTGTAATTCAAATGAGAAAGTCGACGATGCCAGAGTAAAGATTGATGAGATGACTTCTTTGTGATGAGACACTGAGATGTATTTGCAAGCATATGTCGAAGTTTGATTGTATAGAGATTAGTTTTCCGAGTGCCAACTAATAATTCTCTACCCCATTCAGTTCTGACAGCACATCTACGTTTGTTAAAATTTACCTCTAAATCTTTATCGCAAAATTTGCCAATACTGAATAGGTTATGATTCAAACCTTCGACATGTGCTACATTGTTGATTGTAATATCCTCACACACAATGTCTCCATGACCCACAACCGGTGAAAGTTCATTATTGCCAAATTTGACTGAGCCTCCATATTCTTCTTTGTAATTAGATAGAAGCTCTTTCCTTCCAGTCATATGTTTGGAACACCCAGAATCCAGGTACCATTTATGACTGGCCTGCAATGAGGAAATCAGATGGATTTAGGAACCCATTTTAAAATGGGTCCACTACGTGTAATACTTTTAACAGTACAAGATATTGAATCCCAGTAATGCTTTGTGCCTCTAAGCATATTAAAAACATGATATGGAACATATCTAGGAACTGAAGAACGAAGAGTAGTAGAGAAATTAGATTTAGTATGATGTATATTCTTTGAAGAACTTGAAGCATGAGAAACTGAAGAAACAGATGTAGACCTTTTATTCATAGAATTGAAATTTGAAGGTACATTATTTTTAGAATTCAGTTTGTTTCCCATACTAAACTTGCTATTTGTAGATTTCATACTAAAATCTAATTTCTTAACATTTCTCTTCGTTGACTTCTTCTTTCTTGTCTTCTCAATGCTCACACTATCGGAACTTCCTGTAGATGGATTAGCACAGATATCAAATGATTTCAACTTAATTGGAGCAGGTGCAGTGGATGGATCAGTTTCCTCAGGAAACACCATGTTTGGATTTTGCTTTTTCAAATCAATTTGATGCTGAAATTTCCGTAACATAGATTTTACTCCCTGAGTGAACTGAACCTTGTTGATGTATGCATGAGTGACCGGAGTAGGTACAATCTTTTGGTTTTTCCCAGCATAGTGATGACCTTCTTCATATATAGACAATCTTTCAACCAGTCTATCATAGCTCTTAGTTAAGGTTACACATTTGCTGTTCCAAAATTTTGTATCACACTTTTGACGAGAAAGTTCTGTCTTTAATTGTTGAAGTGTGTTTTGAAAACTTTGTTTTTCCTTTTCATGTTTCTTTTCTAAATAAGCGATTTCATCATGAAAGTGACAAACTTTGGATCTTGTTGATGAATATAAAGGTTCAAAATTTTTCAGAGATGACTTCAATGATCCTTGTGAAGATTCACCCAATTCACTACCACTTTTCGACAAAGCAATTGAAGATAAGCCATTTGAAGGTGTTACAGAAGATAATGAAGCAGAAGATGTTTTATCAATTACGGTTTGTTTTGAATCAAGAGATTCAAAAATATAAGGAACTTCAACATCATCAGTTGACATTGCTGATGGTTCTTTGAACTCAAAATAACCTTTGTTATTTACAACACGAACAACTTCTTCCTGCTCATCATCAACACCTTCTTTCAAATTATGGTTGATTTCAGAATTGTCTTGAGAAGAATTTTTGTTTTCTACTGATGTTGATACATTACAAACTAAGTCATTTAGAATATCTGACACGAGTGAAATTGGTTCAGAATCAACATCAGTAGTATTCCAATGTAGAAAATTCTTTGATTTGGTTAAAAGAAGTGAAATCTGAACTTTCAAATCCTCAAAATTTGTTTCTCAAGATCTGAAACTTTACATTCTAACTCCTTGGTTGATATGTATGGTTTTACTACATTGCTCGACGATTCTGGGTATACAAAATATACTGAATCATCCTGTAGTGAATTGGATTTAATCTTCAGAGTATCATCATTATACACAAACTTGACCCTATGATATTTAGAATCATGATACATAGGATCATGTAGTTTCATATGTTGCATCTCTGAAAATTCTTCCTTCATTTGAAACCCTTTTAATGAAGGAAACCTTTTACTCATTAACATGCTTGTAAGGTCATAAAATGCTGCTTTTTCTTTAAGAGCTTTTTGCAAATAATTTGGATTTTTAACTCCAAAGGTCTTTTTCAAATAATTTGGATTTGTGTATCCAAGACCTTCTTTGGAGTAATAATCTCTAAACTCAACTTGTTTATTCAAGAAAATTGTCTGCTCAGTTTGACCTATCTTATGAAGTTTAAGATCAAGATCTGAAATCATCTTATTTAGCTTAGAAACATTTTCTTTTTCCACACTCAAGCTGATGGTTAAAAAATCAATTTCTAGCTTTTGTGACTTATGTTTAGCTCGAATTGTCTCAAACTCATTCGCTGATTGTTGCAATTGTGCACATTGAGAACTTAATTGTTCTTTTTGTTGCAACAAATCAGTAATTTCGTTAGTTTGTTTTAAAATGACAAGTTCGAGTTCTTTATTTTTTTTATGAATTAATGTTGTCACCTCAAGCATTTTTCTATTATGATCATCAAGAGAGACAGAGCGTACCGTTGAAGTTTCTCCATCACTCTCTATGTCTTCATCTGATTCTGACTCTTCCTCCATCAAGCCCATAAAGCACATCTGTGCTTGATCATCGTTGTCAGAGTAATCCAGCCATTCTTCATCATCAGCCATCAAAACCAATCCTTGTTCTTGTTTCTCTGCTAGTTCCAACTTCTTCCTCAGCAGTTCCACCTTTGTCATTTTAGTGGTGCATCGTTTAGCAATATGCCCTGTTTTTCCAAACTTGTAACAGATAATACCTGCTTGACCTTTCTTTTCCTCTGTTCTTTCAGGAGTATCTTTGACAACTTCCTCTTTCTTGGTTGCATATTTATCAACATACTGATTTTCAACCCGAGGAGGATATCCTTGTGAACTTTGCATGTAGTTTCTGTTAAACCCTCGACCACCTCTAGTGGAAAATCTTCGGTTGTTGGATCCAGACTTATTATAATACTTCTTCTTATAAGCCTCAGTTAGACTCAATAAACTTTGCAACATTTGATCCTTTTCATCTTCATCATATTCTTCTTCATCCTCTTCCTCATCATCTTCAAAGGCTTCAAAAACTTTAGCTTTACCTTTTCTTACTTTCTTCTTTGCTTTCTCTTTTTCAGCAAGTAAGGCCAAAGTATCTGCTTCAGTCTTTTCTTTCTTCTTTCTTTCAGCAGCAATTTCATTCACCTCTTCCTCGAACAAGAAGAGATTCTCATATACTTCATAAACTTTCAACTCATTCAGAACCTTATGTTGCTTCACAAATCTTGAAAATTGCTTCCAGTCTGAAGATAGGTTGTTAATGAACTTCACAATATAATCCATTTCTGATCGAATGATATTATTATTCTTCATATCATTCATCAGTTCCACAAACCTATCGTAAGCCTCTTCTAGAGATTCATCCTCCTTCATTCTGAAATTCTCATACCTATCCATAAGATTTGTTATCCTCATTTGGTTTCCTACCTTTGAACCCATCATTATCTTTTGTAGTTGATCCCAAATGGATTTTGCTGACTCATCATAACTATCTAATTTTCGAAAGATCTCATTAGGAATGGCTTGAATTAGATAGTTTTGAGCTTCAACATCAATCATATATCTTTCTCTCTCAGCAACATCCATTTCAGAAAAATCTTTTGGTACTTCTCTTCCATCAACTGTATGAACTGGAATAGAATGAGTACCATGCATAATAGAATGAAGAAACTTGTCTCCATCTTTCTTTCTCCTGAGATATAGCTTGAATCGCAAGACCCACAATTCATACTCATCTTTGATAACACCGGTGCTTTGGTCTCTGATCCCATTGACATATCATCTCTTCGATTTGCTAGACTCATCTTTAAAACGGATCTTTATTACTGATTTTTATGAGAAATATCAGTTTTGTGAATTTGAAGAATTCAACTATTTAGCTCGAGACACAAATATGACTTGGCTCGAGATGCATACACTATTTGGCTCGAGTTACACAAAGACTAGACTCGAGTAACTAAAACAACCTGGTTCGAGACACACTGCAAACTTGACTCGAGATACTTGAACACCTTGGCTCGAGATACTCCTATGATTTGGCTCGAGACACCCTTACCTGCTCGAGACAACCTACTCGAGACACCTACAATTCAAACCAACTCGAGCCACTCTAATTCTGCTCGAGATACACACAACTCAGCTCGAATTAGACTTCTTCTGCTCGAAATTCAACTAACACTCGAGACATATGAATCTGGTGACTCGAGACATAAGAACATCTTCGAAAAAATCACGATTTTCAGCTTATTTCAACTAAAAATTCAAATCTGAACACTTTCTAATGATCACAATTCACTCCTAATGCATAAAACTTGATAGATTCATGAAATTACACACAATTTCATGAATAATCAAGTAATATGTCTTCGAATTTGCTCCAAAATAGAATTCTTCAAGTTTTCTCCATTTTCTTCAAATCTTCAACAAATCCACATGATAAATCTTCACTCAATCAGCAAATCCAGCTCTGATACCACTTGTAAGATGTAAAGATGAATCAATCTAACATGATCTAAGCATGATCATGATAGATCTAGCATAAAGATGATGAAATCAAGTAGAGAGAGAAAGTAGAGAGAGAATGTGAAAATCATATGTCATTCATATCTGTAAAACTTCCAATTACAATACAAGGCAATGAGGTATTTATACCTCATCCCTAAGAAACAAAAACTTTCACAATAGGTCCCTCAACTTCTATTTATAAACATAACATTAACAATGATATTATCAACAATCTGTAAGATAATATCTTTAAAACACATGAGTGATTATCCTTAGATCATAAAACACTTTTATAATCTTTTACTCATGTACTTTATTCAAAGACACATACAGTACTTTGTGTGTTTTTCATAAGTTTTCATTAAAGTGGTATAGTAATCATCATTATCTAGGATCTAAACTTGAATTAAGTCAAAACTTGACTTTATTCATAATAAGCACAATAGATATTTCATGACAATAAATTTCAAAAACTTAAACTTAAGAACCATTTAATTTAAAAGTTCCCAAAATAGTGCAACCATAAGTACTAAGTAACTACATAAGTTCTTTATAATGAAAAACTAAAAAGAAATGTCTTGATAATCTTGATCAACTTTGTGCTTTAGATCCTCGCAACCTCGGGCATTCACTTCTGACCACCTGCAATAAGTTTGCACTAGGCATCAATATACTTGTACATCATACAGGTAGTAAGTGACAAACTGAGCAATCATAAATTCCTGAGGTTTACTTACCTGCTTCATGACGCTTCGGGCAGTTTTGCCTCTAGTGACCGACTTCATTGCATGTGAAGCAACGATTTTCAGTTCTTGCTTTATTAGGCTTAACCTTCTTGCCCTTGCCCTTGATGTTTTCACGAACTTTGGGTGCACTCTGGGTGGCCTGAACTGGACCCTTTCCTTTGCCGGTGCCTCCATGCCCATGCTTCTTCTTTACTCCTTCGTCCCTCACCATCAGTACATCCTTGGTTTTGTTCTTGGCCCCCATATTCAACTCAGCAGTCTTAAGCATGGAGTGCAATTCGGCTATTGTTTTCTCCATGTTGTTCATGTTGTAGTTGATTACAAAAGGCTTGTAATCTTCTGACAGTGTGTTGAGTATAGTATCCGTTGCTAGCTGCAACGGAACTGGGTGACTGAGTCTCTCCAGGTGATCCATGTGCCGTTTCATCTTCATAACATGGTCACTCACTGAGGTCCCCTTGATTATCTTGCACTCGTTAAATGCCTTTGTGGCATCGTAACGTTCTGTGCGGGCTTGCGTTTGAAACATGTCCCTCAACTGGCGGATCATGTCATAAGCATTTGTGTTTATGAGCCCTGTTTGCAGATCTGGGCTCATAGTTGCAAGCATGAGGCAACCGACATCCAGCAAATCATCTATAAGCTTCTTGTGAGCATTTCTGGCAGCAGCCGGGGCATTTGCTGGAGGGGCCTCCCCTAGAGGCTCTTCAAGGACATACCATTTCCTTTCGTGTCTGAGCACAATCATCAGATTGCGCTCCCAGTCAAGGAAATTGGGGCCGGTGAGTTTATCCTTCTCAAGGATGGAGCGGAGGGAAAGATTGTTTGTGTTGGTAACTGTGTTTGCCATCTACACATTTAAAAATTTTGGTTTTTAGCAACTGTAGATAGACTAATTTCCAATAAAAATCAATAAACCCTTAAATGATCATTTTATTGGACTAGGATCCTTATTTCATACGCCCTGATGTGCGTAATGTTCTTGCTCCACCAGGCCCACGTATTATTTCGGTAGGTAAGGAATTTTACCAATCACATGTAACTGACATGACTCCTAGATCTTTTCGGGACAACGGTAATTATTCGTACATGTTTCAGTCCCTCTAAGTGCTTTTTGGCCCGGTACCACCGGGTGAATCTAAACAGAACCAAAATAGATCTCACCATTTCGGGACTTGGACACTTTTACTCTGGCCGATACAACACGGAGATAATTCGCAGAGTCGCGGTATCCCCTCTAGCTTGGGGTTTGAACGCGGATGCTTAAGGTGTGTTCTTCTTAGAACACCCGCTTACCTTACGCCTAAGGTGCCCCTAGATGGGTTGCACTTACTGATCTATGATTTAACGGGGTTTTAAATAATTTTTGAAAAACCTTTTAATGTCCAGTTATTTAGAAAAATTGTAATTTTTGGAAAACTGATTGTTTAAACAGAAAAGAAAAACTGATGTTTAAACTAGTTGTTTAAAACATACGCTGTTTTAAAACTAACTGTTTAAAAGGCTCTTGCTAATTAAAAGTAACTGTTTTAAAAGCATACTTGCTAAACAAAAACCAACTGTTTTGATAGCATGCTAGTTGACCAAAACTAGCTTGTTTCATCAACTTGCCTTTAAACAATCTATTTACAATTTTATAGGTTTCAAATAAAATCTAGCGTAAAAGGTTTTGGAAAAAGCTGGTGACTTTGATTTTAAAACCTACTTGACCTCGTGATTTAATCTAGTTTTAAAAACTCTCTCCTATTTTAAAACATATTTGATAAGCATACTATCACGATTAAAAATTCAACCACGCAGTTAATAATTATAAACACACAGATAATTATAACAACTACGCAGAACTAACTAATTATAGGTCTGCCGGCCTTTATTCCTAAGGACCAATAATGACCTATTTTTCTAAAGGATTTCTAGCACCTCGTGTAGCTCCCACTGGCTTCGGCATCTTTGTTAGGACTCCAGAAAAAAAAATTGGGTTTTTCTTGTGTAGCTCCCACTGGCCTTCGGCATTCTCGATGGAACTCCAAAAAGAAAAAAAATGTCTATCCTAAGGTTATTACAAAGGGGTTGTAAATGACACGCAGGTCTCCCCATAAAATATCCAAAGGACCTAGGTTGGCAAGCACTATAATGGATATATATGAAAGCATGTATATTTACTCAAGCAACCACACATTTATATATATCAATAATATAATAAAGCGATAAATAACCCTAGATCCGTTAAAAAAATTATCTTGTTTCAATCTCTTTTGAAAGATCTGGTTTCAGCTGATTTATAAAAACAAACTGTTTTATAAATCCGAATCTAACATTTGAAAAATTCGAATCGTAAAATATTAAGGTAAATAATAAATTAGTTTTACAAAATAAACTAGTTTTACAAAACGGATTTTTCTTTAAAAATTAATTTGGTGAAAACAATTTGACCGAACGGGTCAAAGATAAAATTAATTTCCTTTCAAAAGCTTGGTCCCAAAAATTGGGTCTTGGGCCCATTACCAAACTGGTAATTATTGGGCCTTTCGTGTTTCTCGAAAAATTATTGTAAGTTGTAACCCTAGTTTATCGTAAGTCGTAACCCTAGTCTTTTGTTTTGATAATTACAATTAATCCTTTAAAATTAAAATAACTTGGATAAGACTTAAAACAAACAAAAAACTTTCTTGGGCCTTAAGCTAAGCCTAAAAACTGAGCTTTGGACTTGTAAACAAAAACTGGCCCAAAACAACGGAAAAACCCTAGACGGATCTGCAGTTCGGCTTGCGAAGGCGACGCTCGTGCCGCGAACGGTGCGTATGGCTCGCGCCACGAAGGTCACGTCAAGGACCTTCTCGCGCCGCGAAGGTCGCACCTGGTGGGCATCGACAGTCGCAATCGGCGACCATCATCACCGGCGATTCGATCACGGTCCGACTATCGTCGCCTCTCGGTGACCGGCAACATCAGCAGCAAATCGGCCGCCAATATCGCCTTCACCATTGCCGATCGGGGACGACGGCGACGACGCCGCTCGTCTCCACTTCTGTCGCTGCCATCGCCACCGATCACCACCCACAGGTGGCGATCGGCGTTTTGCAATCGAACAACCACCGTCACTCCGTCGATTTGGAGACAGGCGACGACGCGTGAGCACCACCACCGCCATCTCCCTTCGGTCGGCAGTAGTAACGACAACCGGTCGCCACCGCCTCTGCCTCCTGCCACCGCCGTTAATCACCATCACTCGGCGAATGCTACCACCGATCCATGGTGGTTTCGCCGTCGATTATCCCCGCTACCGCATCCACCACGTGTGGTGCGGCCGGTGTAGTAACCGCCTATCGCCGCTCGAGCTTTGCGGCGGCCGGTGAACCGAAAACAACCATCACCGCCGATGGCGGCGATCGTAACCTATCGCCACCACTAGCCTACTGGTCGGTGATTAGCGTAATTGACGCCGCCACCACTGATCTGTGGTGCGGCCGGTTGGTAGAAAAGCAACAGCCGAACGCCGCCACCGCTAGGCGCGGTGCGACCGTCGATTATGCCGTCGATAGCCGTCATGAGCACCGCCATCCACCACCGCGATCGCGGCTTCTGGTGGTTGCGGTGCCCGAACCGTTCTTGGTTCGTGGTGGAACTCGGCCACAGCCGAGTGGTGTCCTCCCACGGCCACCACCATCGCTGTCACCACCGTATCGCCACAACCACCATACTGAGGTGCGGCTGTGTGGTCAACGGCAGCCGGTGCCGTCACATGACACTACCACCACCATGCTATTCGATCACAGCCACCGACGCTACGAGCCGGCAACGACAGCAGAAAAACGATGCCGCTGCCGTCATCGTTGTGTGCAATCGATGGCCGGCTGCTACCACCATGCTGGTGGCGCAACGGTGGTGCGACGACCTCAACCACCACCAATCTGGTGGTGGGGTTTTGGTGGTTTGTTCAGGTTTTTCGTATGAACGATAAAATCAGATTTTTTAAAACATACAAATAAAATTTTAAAAACTTTAACATAAAACTTTTGATACAAGAAACGATTTTTAACGGATCTTTATAACAGTTAAGAGCAATAAATTAAAACGAAGAACTGTGGCTCTGATACCATTGATGGGTTTTTCTGTGATCCCCGAATAAAACTGATACGAAGAACACTTAAATATGCGGAAGCGATTTTTGGATAAAAAACCCGAAAAACCACGATCGTTCGTTCTAATCTATTCAAACATTAAACTAACAGGAATTTTACCTGGAAAGCTTGAGTTATAATCCACTGGTGATCAACCACGCGAACGTTCCTCTAGTAGAACACGAAAAACCCGAGCTGACCGAAAAAAAAAACCAAACTGGTTTGTTAGCGGGGTCGGCGCCGATTTAGAGAGGGAGAGAGGATGGAGGTTTTTTCTGGAAACTGAATATCGAATTCTTAAAAATCCCTAAAGCCTATAAGGCTTATATTTATAAACCTTTATAAAGCAGTGTTTGTATCCAACTCAGTTTCCTTAATTATCTGATTTCTTTCTTTTTCTTAAAGAAAGAATATTCCAGATAATTATCTTTAATCAACTAGTTATTCTTATTATATATTTATTTTACTAATAAATATATAATTTATCTAATTAATTAATAACCCTCAATCTTTGGGATTTCTGACTGAAATTACCCACCTGATTTATAATTAACTATTACAAATCCAATCTCTTCATTTCTGGGTTTTATTTAACTTGTTCGTCTTATAGGTTCTCACAGGTGTGACCCTCAAGTGTCTTGTAACATCGGATGTGTAATTACTGGTTTGTCTACTTATGCACATAATCACTAACAAAACCACCACCACAACCACCATCACTAAACCGCCACCATCTCACAACCACAACCACCACCAAACCACCCTCGTCTCCATCGAAAACCAAAACCTAAACCTACCACCACCACAACCACCATCTCCACACACCACCACCACCACCACCAATCTGCCACCACCAAGGCGCCGCCACCACAACCACCACCAAGCCACAGCCATCTCATAACTTACACCACCACAGCCACCACCAAGCCACCAACATCTCCATCGAAAACCCAAACCCACCAACACCACATCCACCATCTCCATACCATAACCACCACAGCCACCATCTCTACACCACCACCACCACCACATCCACCACCAAACCGCCACCATCTCACAACCACAACCACCATAACTACCACCAAGCCACCACCATCTCCATCGAAAACCCAAACCCACCACCACCACCACACCACAACCACCACATCCACCATCTCCACACCACCACCATAGCCACCATCTCTATACCACCATCTCTATACCACCACCACTATCTCCAAACCACCACCACCACATCCACCATCTCCATACCACCACCACCACCTCCAAACCACATCGATGTCCAAATCTCCAAACCATGAATCGTTGATTTAGGGTTTGGAGAAAGGGGAAGAGGTCGATTTAGGGGGAAGAGGTGTCAATTTAGGGGGAAGAGGTTGAATCGTCTAGATATCAAAATTGTTGGAGGTCCGTCGGAACCATTTTGAAGGGAGAGATTGTTAGAGCAAATATTATTGTATCCGAGATCACGAGATGAAGAAATAGTATACAAGTCAAACAAAGTCAAAGTAAGAAGGTCAAAGAAGAAATTGAAGCATTAAAGTCAAAGTCAAAGGTTTAATTAGAAAGAACAAAACATGTAATTTGAGAGTTAGACTAATTAGCCTAGCATATAAATAAAAGGAGTTAGTTAGTTGCTTAGTAGAGAGCTTAATTGTAATATTAATGCAGAGAGTTTCTAGAGGGAGAAACTAAAGAAAGATAGTAGATCTTGTATGGATTTAATCATCAAATGAAGAATTGTTTGTTTGATTTATTATTTCTTGCACTTACATATATGAATTACTAGTATATCTTTAATTCAAAAAATATGATATTTGTTTTATGATAAATACGATATATTAAAGGTTTTATTTTGTATTTAGCGAGGGCCCTATTTTACATCTCGCCTAGAGTCTATAAAATATCAGGAATGACCCTGACTGGATTACTTATAAAAGCTCGAGCTCTGTTATACTTTTTGAGCTAAATTAATGCTTAATATGTTTTTTATTTTTTATTATTTATAATATCTATATATATAGAATCAGGTTCAAATGGAAATTCATCTTTCATTATGAATATGTCACCACAACCACCACCTCCGGCCACCACCTACGACCACCGCCACCGACCACCACCACCACCACTTGCGGCCTCCATCGCCACTGGCAACCACCACCTCCGTCCACCACCACCACAAAAAACCACAACTACCGTTCAACATTATTAAATGGTATTTTATTAGTATTTTTTAAATAAAGATAAAAGGGCATTTTGGTCATTTGTCATCATTTCATTCCACTTTCAAAGATACATTTTGTTAACCAAGTTTTACCCTATTGAAAATCACCCAACTAGATTACGATACACATGCAAGCATACCTGATCGAGAATAATATAGTGTAGTAGGTAAGTCCAGGTATCGTTCCTACCACTGGAAACAGTGAAGCTATTTGTCTTTAGTCTATTAGTTCTACTAATTAATCTAACAATTATAATTAAAAGAGGGTTTTATGAAATTGAGAAGTAATGATGAAAACAAGTAAACAAAGATTGAAAGTTTTTATAAAGAGAAGCAAGTACTCAGTATGAATATTAAGAATCCCTTTTCAGATGATTTTACTTATTTAATAAAAACCTAGATCAATGACACTTGTAGGAATTTAAGCATAAGCACCCTAAGAATATAATGTGATTATCAACTGGAAGGTCTTCCAGCCCACAGTACAAGGATGTTAATCCGAATATTAGTTACTCTATCTATGGCAAAGTCATAGGACCTTACTATCCAATCTACTTTGGTCAAAGGATTACTTACCACGTCACAAAAAGGTAAGGGAGGTTGATTAACCAAAAGGAGTCTATTCATTAATTGTCAGATAACAAATAAACCCAACCAACGAGTTCAAGTAGCTACAGTTAAAACCAATAAATAGGAATCACAAGACAAACATTTAAAAGTCATAGATCTATTAAACAAAATACCAAAATCAAATCATCATCCAAGTTCATCAAGCCATAGAGAGCACCACAAGAGTACTAGCCACTAAACATAATGGAAACAAGAATGAAATAGATATATGAACACATTAAGTAGACCGTGCGGCAACTGAAGATAGGGCACCAATAAGACGACTCCGAATGTAAATCGGTGATGTTTTACTGCGTTTAAGCACCGTCTTCAATTGTAGGTTCATACGCTACTCCTCTTCTGGCTTTGAAATCTCAGCTCTCATCTGGATTTTTTTATAATTTTTGATATATGTGATGCTTCAAATCGACAAGCTGAAGGTAGTATTTAAAGGCATGTTTGGTGCACCTCGCGATCGCGAGGCTAGGCTTCGTGACACGAGGCCTTGATAAGCTTCCGAAATTAATGATTCGTGAATATTCTAGAAGCTTCCAATCCCTGTTGACTATTTTCGCAATGCCAGATCCATCTTTCGCGATGCCAAACATTCACAACACAAAATTCTTCCAAAGTGTAGCACCTTTCGCAGCGCGAGATAGCCATCTCGTGATCGCGAGAGTGCTCTGTCTCCCAAAAATCCATTTTTCGTGCTTTTTTGCCTTTTTCTTACTTTTTATTCCAAGTGCCTTCCGAACATGTAAAACTGAAAACAAAGCTTTTTGGAAGTAAAAACGTACCAAAAACGGGTAGAAATAGGGGTAAATCTATCAAAGTAGAACAACCAAAACATGTATAATTTTGGTGTTATCAATCACAAAAGTAAGAAGGAACTTGCCTTACCTAGTCTGAATGGCGTACATTTTCGGACGATGAAGGTTCAGATTCGCAGACTCCACAGATGGCTCAGATGTAGACCGTGGAGATGGTACAAATGATTGAATCGAAGGAGGTATCGAAACATGTTCAGGAAAGGTAATAATAGGAGTAGAGACTGGAGATGGTATATCTAAGGAGACCGATGTCTTTGTGAAGAAAGGAACAGTAGGGGTAGGAGACTCAGAGTTTTGCATAGTGAAGAAGGGAACATGTTCTCAGAATGTGAAATGACGTGAGATGCGTAGGCGTTTCAAGATAGGATCCCAGCAATGATAACCTTTGTGTTCAATGCCATACCCAAGAAAAAAAACACAATCGGGACCAAGGTTCAAGTTTGGCGTGTTCATGGGATTGTAACTGAACAAAGCACGCATATCCCCATACTTTGAGAAGTTCATAGGTAGAGGAGACACCATAAAGTACTTCAGGGATATTTTTATTTAAGAATAGGAGTTGGATATGTCTGTTGATGGTATAGAAAGATGTGAAAGCAGATTTACCCCAAAAGCGTTCAGGACATTTAGATTATATCAGAAGAGTGCGAACTGTGTCAAGATGTGTCGATGCTTACGTTCAGCACAACCGTCTTGAGGAGATATTCCAGGACAAGAGTATTTTGAGAGAGAGATATAGAGTACCCTGAGACTGAAGGAACGAGAAGAGAGACGATTCTTTGTATTCTATAGCTTTATTTGCTCGAAGATTCTTTATTGATTTGGATAATTGAGTTATGCAAGTGTAATAAGATGAATCAAAAGACTCAATCCATATAGAAATCAAGCAAACACATATATAATGTATAAATGCCTCTATGTAGCTTCAATCTCATGAACAGTCATTTTGTCTAATTGAAGTATTTTCTTCAACTCATCTATAACCATCTTTAGAGTATCATCATAATACAACATAACTTCATGAACCAACATTCCCTTCTTTTCACCCATTGAATCAGGATAAACACAAGTAATATTCTTATCTCCATCATCAAATACTGTGTACAAAGCCAATTCCTTTTCCGCTCCAACTAAATTCCTTTTAGGATTATGACAAAACAACTTTGAAGTCTAACTCTCAAGTCCAAGTTGAAAGTCATATAAATGAGCCTAAGTGATTGACGCTTTGAGATGTCTGAAAACTTCAACCAAAGCAATGACCTCTTCGTCTGTTCTGTAAGTTTTCCTTTTTAGTTCATCCAAGATCTTGAGCAAAACATCAAGTTCTACATTCTGAAAGTTAGCCTCTGTAATCATATACTCTTTCTTGTCTGCTCTTACAAAAGTAATAACTGGATAGTAATATGACTTCAGATTGTTTGACTTATAGCTCTTAACATGAAGAAACTTTTTTTTTTTACTTTACCAATCCTAATCTCTGCTTTTTAATTCTTCTCATCTAAATCTACTCATTTTTAACACTTGACTTGAGATTTTCAATTCCATACATCTTCTCAAGACTTAACATTCTCTGATGTACAACAAATCTACTTTTGTCCCTTTCTTCCAAATAAGGACCCCTAGCCATGGTGTATTTGTCCCATTCAGTCTTCTTCAAGAATTTACTAGAGCTAGCTTTCATCTTCTCCCATTTTTCAACTCTCTTTGGATCCAAGGGCATCAAATCATCTTTTTCCACTTCAGCCAGACTTGGTCCTTCTATATCATCCTCATCTTCTTGTTCAAAATCAAAAACTATATCTACACACATGTCCTCAAAGTTTTGATCTTCTCTTTTTCTAGCCTCATGCACCTCTTTAATATCCACTTGATAATCATGAATCTTAGTTGCAACATTCTCAAGAAGCTCTAAGACTCTATCTATTTCAGACTTTCCCTTAGTAACTTCTCTAAAACTTACATTCAACCTTACATCTATTGCACCAGTCAATCCCTATTCTCTTATACCAGATACATCCTCATCTACGAAACTTAAAAAATTAAGAGTGGGTTGCATTTCAATATCAACTTCCTCACCTCTAGCTAAATGAATAGCATCAAAATGTCTTCTGGATCCTGAAGGTCTTTCTCTAGGAAACCTCTCTTCAAACCTATCTACAAGCTGTACATACCTACTACTTTTATCTCTGTTAGCATCTGAAGATTTTGTAACCCTTCTTCTCTTCCTCTACCCCTCATAACGATCATGATCATCAGGATCGTCATGTCTCCTTCTTGAGGGGTTAGTAGCAGTCTGCATGTTTCCTCCACAATCTAAACTCTCTCAGACAAAGTTTCATGCCATCCAGAAAATTCTTCATCATATTGGTTAATGAAAGTTCAATAGAAGCTTGACACTCTAAGAAATCAGACTTAGTAACCAAATGACTTTGCCTTATTTGCTCTTGTAAAGCTGTATACTGAAGATAAGCCTGCCTCTGTAAAGCTTGAACCAAATCACTATCTTCCTGAGTCCGACCCTTTACAAGCTTAGCCATGAGAATAGCCTTGAGTTCAAGAATAGGCAAATCTTTAGCAGATTGTTGAGGTGGAGGTGGTGGAGGTGTAGGGGCTGACATAGGAGATTTACCCTTGACTAGGGTAGCAACTTGTGCCTTTAACTCAACAATTTCCTTTGCCCGAGACTTAAATGCTTCAGCAATAACTAGATTGTTAGTTTGGTACATGTTTCTGGTTATCATATTATCAGTAGAGAACGTCACCGTAAACTTTGACAAATCCCTCTGGGTCTAAGAAGACTGAGAATTTGTAGAAGAAGCATCAGAGTGAGCATGTGTAGCAGAAGCACCAGTTGAAGAGGACCCAAGTTGAGTATGTGCTGATATAGTAAAGGATGATGTAGAAGATCCCTAAATAGTAGAATTCCCTAGAAGGGAACTCATAATAGAACAGGGTAACCTAACTCAAGGGTCACTCACACTTCCTGTTGAACCAAGAGTTTAAGAACTCAAGGTACCCATGTTCAGCGTTGGCATAGGGATAGCACGAATGGGATTTCCTTCCGGTCCTCGCGAATCACCAACAAATGATGCATTCACTTTGGAAGTTCTGGCAGGGATACTAAACCTACCTACAAATGTAGTAACCAATTGTGTCCTAGGCGAAGAAAGTGTATTTACACTATGTACTAGTGGCTCTAGACTTAACGTGCTAACAAATGAAGTCGTCGGCTAGGGCAATTACCTAACTATGTTGGTACCAGCACACTCTGAGTGAGTTATAGGTGTTGTGATAATTCCCTGTGTGAAGTTGAAACTACGGTCTATTGAGAGACGACATAGTAGCTAGAAGGGGTTGTGCAATAAATGGTTGGGTGGACCATGTCTATTTCAATGGTAGGTGGCAAGACATGCTCACTCTCCGTAGATGTGGTTACCCAGCTAGACTCTAGTTGGATAGGGGTTTGTATTGTTTTTCTGACCCCTGTCTTACCCTCACCATATTCTTTTCCTTCCCTTTCTCTTAACCTCACATTCGGATTTTGAACTAATTCACCCTCAACCGACCTTATAACATCCTCTTGTGACTGTACTGGTCCACGAGGCATAGCCGACAACTGAGGAGCACTATATCCTTGATTATCATCATCCTGATCATCATTAGTATCAGAAGCTGACATTTCAACTGTAGGTTCATCATTTACATTTCCTTCATTTGCATCTGAATCTCTGATTTCAGTAGTAGAATAAATAACTTCAATAGCCTTAGGAGCAAAACATTGAGATGTATCAAATTCTGAACCATAAACATCATGTAGTATACTAGCAATCTCATTTTTATATTCACAAACACCCATACCCGAATCAGAGTGCAAAGGAATGTCATCAGTGTGTTCTAGTTCAGCATCTTCAGTCATGTTATAGACTGGCTCTTCAATTAGAGGAGAGAAGCCATAATCAAGTAATTGTTCATCTTTTTGCTCCTGAACTTGTTCAATAACTAGTGGTGGTATAAGAATTTGATTGACAGCATCATTTTGATCTACGGCTTTAAAACTATCATCTATTTGGACCTCACAACTGATTTGGCCAATATGAATAGCAATATTCCTAGTTGAAGAATGTGATGGTTAATCAAATGTTGCTCTGCCTCCAATGCCCCTTTTGGTATTTTCCCTCTACACACCCTGACCATGATCCCATGATCTATGGTCCCTAGAAGCTATACCCTCACTTCTACGGTTGGCACTATGGGAAGGTCCTGCCGATTCTGGCTGGGCCATTAGTGCGTATTTAGTTCTATACTCTCGCACACAAGCAACATTTGAATTGGCATAGTCAAGTAACTCAGAAAACAAAGGAACATCCAAATCCGAGAATACAATTTTTGGATAACGAATGGATTGCATTGGAAATAACTTGACCATCTGGAACCAGCCCTCCTTGGAATCTCAGGATTTCTATTCATTGCACTCTCAATCAGTATGCTGAAAAATCTAGGATATGGAAGATGCTAAGTAGTTGATCTTTTCTTGATTAATTCCACTATATCAAGAAAGATTAGAGATGCAAAGTCATAGTGGTAGTTAAACTTAACTCTGTGAAAGAAAGTCAGCATGGATTTTGTTCCAGTGTTAGTTCCCCTCTGCTTCCCAGTAAGACTTCTATTTAATGCAGAAAACATTGTGTTGTATGTTGTTGGCAATTTCAATTTGTTGAACACTACACTCTGATTCAATCGTCCTTGAAAGCCAATTCCCCTAATAGATGCCAGAACATCATCAATTGCTGCAAATCTGTCAAACTTATGCACTCTATCTCTGCTATTTGCTGAGGGAAATCCCAACACTTGTCTAAATTTATTCAATCCAAATGAAAGTGTGAAATGATCAATCTTAGCAGTAAAATGATGATTTCTCGCATCCTTGTGGAACTGAAGAGTCTTCCAGAATTGTTAAACATATAACAAAGGTACCGTTGTTTCCTTTGTTAACGCATGATTAAGATGATTCTTTAGTATTTCGCCAACCACCGGTGCACTGTTCTTTGCATAAGGAGTATAAGCTATATTGTTTGGCTTTTGCTCTAGAAATAATGCAGATTGAAGTAACCGATGATCTGCAGGTTGATTTGGTTGATTCACCAATGATCTTATTGATATTACATCCAGAGCAACAAGATTATCTAAATCTGGGAAAAATGTATGACTCCATCTGAAATTGAAAGATCATTGAAAAGATTAGACATGACAAATTATCTTTATTTAAAATTTGTTGAAGACAAGTGAATTATGAATCAAAATTCACTTAGTGTGGGACTTGGGAAACAAGAAACTCGAAAATACCAAATGAGTATGTAATTAGTGTTGATCCAGTCTTCCTAAGACTTAATGAAATATCAATGATCCTTTATCTTACATCCTAGAATACTTAGCAAAATACAGATGCTTAGGAAGCTACAGCAAGTTTGTTCGCTAAAGGTTCATACTGCTAAGCATGGCTCATAAATGATATCAGCAATAGCTTGTCACTGACTCCTTTCAGTGACAGCGATTGCTGATAACTGCTGAGTATTCTCTGAAGACAAATAGTCATGTCTCTAGGAAAACCATTAGCACCATCTATTAATGTAAGCTAATGATAGAGTCAGCGATGCTAATGATCTGAAGTTGAAATCAGTGACAGCTAGCTGACTACTCTTACATGACGTTCAATAAAGACAAGTCACAGTGCATCTTGTCCTATATGCACAAAAAGGATTTGATGTGTCTTTCTGACAAAAGTACAAAAGGGATGTCTCTTTACTGTTCCCTCTTTACTTGTCACCCATAAGGCAACTATTTACCATAAGCCATGACCCTATCAAGCATGGGCATTATTTTATGGTACAATAGTACACCAAACCCAATCTTTACCTGACACGTGTAAAGTTGGGGATGGCATGCATTTAATGCATGGGGTATAAATATGAACATAGCGTGTTCTTCAAACACGAACCTTTGGTCCATCTTCTATACCCCAATCCTTTCTTCCTTCTATCTTCTATCTTCTAATTCTTTCTATCTTCTAATTCTTGCTTAGTGCATAAGCAAAGGCTGTGTGTCTAAACACTTAAAAGATTGTTTGGATCTTGACAAAGTCTTGATCCTTTTCAACAAACAATCTACTTTAGTTCACACAAAGGCTCCATAGGAGTCGTGAACTAAATTAAGTGGAAGAATTAGTGTCGATTGTATTCAACCCCCCTTCTACAATACAATTTATCTTATTGGCCATCAATAGAGGACCAACAAGTGGTATCAGAGCGGTTAGAAACCTTCTTCTTCTTAACCGTTCACAAAAGAAACATAGTTTCTAGATCCACCCTATTGCCAATCCTCCTAAAAATACTTATTTTGAATCTGGATCTCTGGCAAAGCCACCCAGATTCAATGCTGATAACTTCCCTCTATGGAAGTCAAGAATGGAACTATTTCTCTCTGGTTCCAATCCTCGAATCCCCTACTTCTTAGAACATGGACCATATGTTCCCACTTCTATAGTACCAGCTGTTGCTGCTACTTCCACCACTCCCGCTGCTCCTGAAAGAACCTATGTTAAACAGGTGTCCAACTGGACAAACGAAGATAAGCGCCTGGTGAATGTTGACACCAAGGCAAGGTCTCTGATAGCCATGTCTCTTCCTGATGAAGTATTTCACTCCATCAGTAAGCTTAAGACAGCTAAAGAGATATGGGATACTCTATGTATCCAATATGAGGGTGCTGATGCTCTCATAGAATCTAAAAAGATTCACCTCATACGACAGTATGAGAAGTTCATCGCTACTAAAGGTGAAACTTTGTCCCAGACTCATCAGAGGTTTAACTGCCTTCTGATAGATCTGAAGACCTACGGTATTGTTTACTCTAACTCGCAGGTAATCACAAAATTCATGGAGGCCCTCCCTGAATATTGGGAAACTTACACCATGTGTCTGAAAATGTCCAAGGACATTAAGACTATAACTCTTAGTGAGTTATATGGTATGATGCTCAACCATGAGCAAACCAAGTCTCTGAAGACGAATCTCGTCAGAGACACCAAGGATGCTACGAAAGGTACATCTCTTGCCTTAATTTCTGATGCCTCTCAACCCTCTCAAACTCCTGTCTCAACAGTGACTATCACTGATATTGATGATTCTGACTTTGATCTTGTCTCTAATAATGAGGCAGATTTCAACGAGTCTCTCGCCCTTCTCTCTAAGGACTTCAAAAAGTTTTGGTAGAAAAGGAAATTTCCATAAGCCCAAGCAGCTTTCTCTTACTAACAAGCCTGACACCCCCTCTGGTGATAAGGCTACCTCTAGCTGTTTCAAATGTCAGGGCAAAGGACACTTTGCCACTGAGTGCAGGTACAAGAAGAATCAGTTTGCTGAATCCTCTACCCAAGCTTACAAGGACGGATAGTACCAGAAGCTGAAGTCCAAGTACCGAAAGCTGAAATACCAGCGAAAAGGCAAAGGTCTAATCGCTGAAGGAAAAGGCTGGGATGAATCTTCTGATGAATCCTCTGATGAAGAGGATACCAGCGAGGTTACATGTCTAACGGCCATCGCTGAAGAAACCGAGCTTGCTCTTATGGCACAGCTCGATCTGTTCAATGCCTTAAATGGCAAGTCCTCTGCTGAAAAGGTCAACTTTGACCTTAAGACTGAGCTCAAAGAGTGTCATGAGAAACTTAAAGAGCTCGCTGTTTATGAGGCTAGCTACAAAGACCAAGTTCATGCAAACCAAGTTCTTTGCATTGAACGAGAACAGGCCATCGCTGAAAAAGAAAAAGCTCTAGCTGAGCTACTTTCAGAGAAGGTCACTGTTAAGAGCTGGGCTGATGCCTCTGAAAAAGTGGAGGAAATTCTCTCCACCCAGCGTCACCCTATGAACAGAACCTGCTTAGGTTTTGTTAAAGGAAAACAGCATGCTATGGATAAAACTGATAAATCTAATTTGAAATTTGGCATGTTTGTTACTTCTAACTCCAACTCTCAGAGTTCTTCTCCCATCTCCAAAAATGAGGCTGCTACTTCTGATCAGCCTCCTAAGAACTCTGATAACAAGAACCTTCCAAACCACCCTTCCAAACCAAAAAGTCAACACCACAAGACTTCTAAAGTCTTAGGTGGTGGTCCTACGGGATCTGGGGCTAAGAAATCTGCTCAAAGCCCCACTCCCAGAATCAAGGTTGACTTAATAACCAAACCTCAGGAGAAGACTCACGTTCCTCCTCAGACCAAAGATATAGGCATTATTGGACCTGGACCAGCTAACCTTAAGCTTAAAAAACCTAAGGGTCTGATGCGGTAATTATCGTATATAAAAAGCGAAACAAGTTTTAACCTCTAAAGCCTAGCCACTGTTACCACATTCAAAGGCAAGCGTACCTAATCGTGAGTAATATAGTGTAGGAAAGTCTAGGTATCGTATCTACCACTGAGAACGGTCAAGTTATGTAGACTGATAATCTTGACTAGTTTAATTAATCTAAAGCTATGGGGGGGGGTTATGAAAACGGTTTGAATAATTAAAAGAAAACAACTAATTAACTAAGAAGCAAAAGACAACTGATTTAATTAACTAACTAGAAAACACAAAGAAAGTAATTTAAACTTTATAAGAGAAAAACAGTAGTACTTATCATGGTATAATGACTCCCCAAGTGGATGATTTAAATTAGCCAAAGGTATGGTTGTTTTGGTTATTGTAGGAATTTATGTCTGGGACACCCTAACATGCGATCATTACGGATGTCAACTAGGTTGGTCTTCCTAGTCCTACATGTTGGGATTTTGTGCGATCCTCGTATCAAACTGACACGAGAAAAACTGTGATCTCAAACCTAACTGGTCGAGATACACGACAAAACTTTGATGATCAAACTGACCTCAAGATTTAAACAATCAAACCTAACTGGTTTGATTAAGCGGAAGAGATAAAGATTAAATCCCAAAAAATCACAGATCTTATTCGGTTATTCTACCACAATTAATATATCTAATGGGTTAGAATATTACCTCGGAAGCTTGAGTTAGATCCACCCGTGATGAGCAAACGGAATTCCTTCTAGTTGGAAAATAACCCCCGAACGATCACGAACAAAACGGTACGTGAAGAATTTGATCGAACAAACTCGAAAACCGAAACTGGTTTTGTGTTCTTGCGTAGATCGACCAAGAGAGAGAGAGAGAGAGAGGAGAGAGATTTCTCTGTGAGAAAGTTTCTTGACAAATTCAATGAATAATTGCTTTACCTTAATCATCTATATATAGTGGACTTACCATATATTAGATAATTATAAAAGGTAAGTAATATTTACCTCTTTGGAATTAATCTTTCTTAATCACCAAGAAATAATATCTCTTGTATATATATTCCATATATACATATTAATTTCTAATTAGTTCCAAGATAAATATTAAACTGTTTAATTAATTCTGTCATATATATTTATTTAACTAATAAATATATATAAACCCTATTAATTAAATCCTTTAACAAGAAACCTTTTACTTTGGGGTTTTTACAGAAAACACCCAACTGTTTTATAATTTACTATTATAAAACCAAACTCTCCAAACTGGGGTTAATATACTATCCGAATTACAGACCCTCACAAGTGTGACCCTCAAGTGTCTTATAACGTTGGATGTGCGATCAAACGGTTTGTCAACTTATGCACATAATTACTAACACTACATAGACTGATTGTCAGGCAATCTAGTACCAGCCACCCAATTTTATCACTATTGCACGGAATTCTACTATCTGGCTGCTCTCGGTTTGAGCTAACCACCTAACACAACTCTCCGGGTTTCCGAAGGGAAGGTCAAGAAAGGTTGATTAACCTATCGGAGTCTATCTATCTAAGTCAAACAGATACACCCAACCAGCGAATTCAAATATCCATACAATACGAATCAAACCGGAACCGTAAAACACATTCAATAAACCAAAAAACAAACCAATAAACATTAAATCACAAAAACATCATCCACAAGGTTCATCTACCACAATAAGTACCACTAAAGAAGACTACTCACTAATCATAACTAAAACAGCAAAAACAAAAGTAGAGACAGACATTATACCGACCGTACAACGATAGATGATCTAGAATCAAACTGGCAGCGTATCGGCACAAATCTCTCTCTCATTCAAGCTAAACCGACTCTAAAAGATCTAATAATGTAAGAATATGGAGCAGGATTGTAGCCTGATTATTGAGGATGATTTCTGGACTGAAGGAGGAGATCTGTATTTAAAAGGCCATCCGGAGCTCGTTTCGCGATCGCGAGGCTGCGGTCTCGCGGCGCGAGACACTAAATCAAACCCTAGATTTCCATCTTTGCGAACTTAGCGACGCCAAACTTGAAAACTCGCGGACGCGAAATGCCCACTGGATTGAGTTTTTTCCAATTTCCACGTTTTTTCGCCTTTTTCCGTACTTTTCCGTTCCACGGCCTCCAAAACCTATAAAAGTGAGAATCAATCCAAAACATGAGTAATCAAATCAGAAATGGGTGAGAAATGGGGTAAAATCAGACAATTACGTACGACCAAAACATGTATAATTTTGGTGTTATCAAAATCCCCACACTTAAGCTTTGATTGTCCTCAATCAAAAGACTGAAAAATAAGAAAAATAACGCCAAAATTATCTCCACCCAAGATCATCTAAGAGAACAAAGAATATTCACACAGTCGAACACAAGAACAAAATACATCAAGCAATCGGATACCAAGATCAACCTTTTACCCTCACAAAGTACGTATGATAATTTAAAGTGTATCTCTCGGGGGTAAAGGTGTATGTATGATAAGTAAACACACCAATACTCGACTAATTCCCGCATGCATAAGCTTGTCACCAAATCTAATCTCCACCACTGAGAAGTTGTCAACCGTCAAGAGGACTTTAGGGTTGTAATGTTAGGCTAAGGGTAAAGGGTAGGATAAAGGATATATAAGTGACTAAGAATTGCACCAAAAACTCAAGAAACTCAATAAGTAATGATCCAACACTTTTGAGAGAAATCTGACTTTTGGAATTATGCACTTTTCTCGGGATGAGCTTTTTCTTTCTTTTTAGCATCGGCCTAAGCATATTGCTTATTTGTGGCTCGAAATTTTTTCTTTTCTTTTCGTTTCTTTTCTCTAGCTTTGACTCTTTTCTTTCTTTTGATATTTCTTTTCTTTTCTTTGAGTCATTCTTTTCTTTTCTTTTCTTTTTTCTTTTCCGCTCAAAGTCAATCCCATTTTAATTGTCAGGTATGAAAAATACGGATCACAACATCTCAAGTTCTCAAATTTAAGTCACGGCCAAAAGATAGATAAAAAGATAAGCTAAAGGATATATGGTAATAAGGGTAAAGAAATGAAAGGCTAAGGCTCAAAAATGGTTTCAAGAGTCAAAGTACTAAAGGTGAGTACTTTCAAAAATTCAGCTAAGCAAATTAAATAACCTTAAGATGAGGTTATCTAACGAATGCTAAAAGGGTTAGAAACGAAGGCCTCTATCAGTGCAATGGTGATAAATACTTCTCTTATGTGGTCTCGACAAGCATTCAAGTGACAAGTTCTACCTTGGGTCAAAGTCGGTATTCCTCACGAAATAATAAACAATTAGGCTCAAACTCTCAAAGGAATAGGGTGAAGCACTCATGACAATTGGTATTCCAAGGCATCCTTTTACTCAAATAATCCCATTTAGTGTTCTCCTACGCAAGCAACTAAGTTCCAAAAACAATCTCAAATTTCGAAAAAAATTGGGGTCAAGTCTCAAAGCTTTCAAAAATTTGAAAAACGACAGATCAGTAAGCAAAAAGTGAACCCATTTAAACAGATAAGTCTACATAACCGCCTCCCCACACTTAAAATTTGCAGTGTCCTCAATGCAACAATTAAAACAATTAAGGAGTAATTGGGATAAAGAGAAACTTCCCGGGTTATGTGACGTGATCTAATCTGGGAGAGAGTATTCCAGAATCATGCTCGGTTCAAGATCATAAACGGCTGTATCTATTACCAAAAAGAAAAAAAGTAAAAAGTAAAAAGAACAAAATAAAAAAAAAACCAACTAAAGCCAAACAATTAAAAGTCTTATCCTAAGCAACACAAACAAACAAAAAAGAAAGAGTAAAAACAAACAAAAAAAAATAAATTGTTTAGACAACATACGAAGGATAGAGTAAAGAATTGAATCATAAGGCACAGGTTGGTCTGCGCCAATCTCCAAAAAGTAAGAAAGCGAAACACAAGAGGCGGTTCAACCCTCGAAAGATAATGTTAGACCCAAAATGGTGGATGAGAGATCAATAAGGCGGTGTTCCGGGGAACGGGTGATTAACCAAAGTGGGAGGCATAGTGTGTTTCATCTCACCTCCACTTTGCCAATTCGCTTGGTGGAGAGCCTCCGTGGTGTTGTACTCCATGTGTTGATGATGTTGGTCGTAGGACAAAGACATCTCCGAGAGTCGGGTGCTCAAATCTTGATACCCCGAATACGCCATCCAATCTGCCGGTTGTTCTCCCTTGTTCACCCCACTCGTGCCACCGGTCTCTTGCGTGCTCCTCGTCTCTCTCCTCGTACCATAAGCTTGTGGATTATGAATCCAGGTGTTCCGATCTCCGCTAATCAAATGATCCACCATCGCTACACCCATTCCACGGAGTTGGTCCATATCGATCAAACCCATCTCACCGAGGCTCGTCATCGAATCAATAGCACCCTCGCTTAGGATATCGAAGTGCTTGGCAAGAAGCGTAATGTATTGTCCACCAACCATTTTGCTTCCCTCTCGATAACCACCCGCCTTAGCATGTTGCACGGCAATGATATACGGGGCGTTCGGATACTTGTCATCCATGGAAAGTTGTTCAAGAAGCCAAAGATCATAAGTAGAGACCTTTTCCTCACTCGAGGAACGAGCGTTCACCGCGTGAACAAGCATGCGATGTAAAAGTCGGTCCGAAGAAGCGAGAAAACCTTTAACCTTGAGATTGTTGCCATAATCGCCATCACCCAGAATTGCCCAAGCCAACCGAGGATCAAAACCATCTTGCCTCTTTGCACTAGCCCACATGTACTCCACGAAACCGGGAGCATCGACCTCGGCTTGGGTGTAGATCCCCAAAGCCACGGCAAACTCGGTCAATGAAAGTGATCGCCAAACTCCACCAAATCAAAATGTCATGCACGATTGGTAGAACTCCTGAATGGCCTTTTCGGCGTCGAAACGGAAAGTGGCCACGAACTCAATGATAAGCTCGCGATAGAGGGTCTCGGCAATGTCAAATACACGCTCCCAAGCATGGCATATGTAGTACTCGATGCCATCTTTGTCATAGGCATGCTTCTCGAGTATCGCCTTAATGTCGTTCTCAACTCCCATGGATCGAAGAAGGTTCTAATCGACCCTCCTAGGCACGAAAATCTGACGGGGGGCAAGCCGGTTAACTATGTCCTGGTACTCCTTACGCTTCGGAGCGTTCAACGTAGGATCGTTCATGAAATGGGTGAATGCATGGCTCCCATCCGGTGCACGGAAAGTAGGAGCGGTGGAGGTCGAAGCACGGGTCTTTTGTCTCTACAAAAATTTAAAACGAAATTGTCTTAGCTAGATGTGATCGATAAATGCAAGACAAAATTCGAACATAGCTTAACCCCAACGAGACAAGACCTCCATGACTAACAAGTTCAATCTAACAAATGCATGCGTGAAAAATCCAAATCAAAGGGGGTGTGTAACATCCCCACACTTGAACTTTTAGTCAAGCTCCCAATAAAACTCAAATCTAGCTAGTTCAAACAAAGGTGGGGGATTTTGGTACAAAATCCCCACACTTATCATCAAAGCATAACCGAACTAGATTAAATCATCAATATCTCATGCTAGAATGAAATTGCAATTAAAACTCATAGCATGCATCAAACAATAACAACAATCAATTAATGGAGTTTCAAGAATAAACTTAAATCTATGAAAGCACAAAAACACCATTGATGCCCAAATTCAAGATCAAATCTTACCAAATCTAGCTAATCCAACGAAATCGAGTTAGGAATCATACCTTTGACGCCATGGATAATGAGATTGAAGCTCAAGAAATTCGATTTTCGCAGGTTCGTGAAGGAAAGTCGCGGCGCCTAAAGAGAAATTAGGGTTGTGTACTTTGAAAAAGTGAGAAAGAAGGGTTTTAAAACCCGTCTGCACCAGTTTCGCGTCGCTAAACAAAGGGTTTCGCGTCGCGAAACGTGCGGTTATCGATAAAATTGCCCTAATTCAATTGTCGCGCCGCGAAGCAGACCTCTCGCGCTGCGAGAATCGAAAATTTTTACCTGATACAAAGGAAGGCTGGTTTCGCGTCGCCAAGTTTAAAAACTGGCGACCGCGAAAAGCTCACTGTTTCCACTTTTTGAAAATTTTTGTCGCGCGTCGGATTTGCTCGTTTCTGGTTTCTATCTCCTCCGTATGGTTACCTAAGCAATAACAAACAAAAAGATTAGCAAAAACACACACGAAAACACTAAAAATGAAAAAGGAAAGAACATGCTCGGGTTGCCTCCCGAGAAGCGCTTCATTTTTTAATGGGTCTAGAGCTCGACCCTATTTTCAGCTTATTTCTTGGCACGTCAGGCTGACGAGCCCTTCTTCTTCCTATGCTCCTTCTTGGAGGGTCCCGACCCGTTAGGTGTTTGATCCTTTTGGTGTATCGGATTCGGATAGTCCTCCGTTTTCTTCATATGCTCGTGAGGGAGTAGTAGGCGGCTCATGTCCTTCTTGTAGGCTTGAGAAGGGTCCTCATAAGGTTCATCGAGATGGGTGACCGGCTCTCTATAGGGATTAAAATAGATCCTCTTTTCTCCATACCCCAAGCTTGACACTTGATTGCGCATATCGACGTTTACTTGGGCGGTATGTAGAAAAGCCCTTCCGAGAATAATTGGGATCTCCGTATCCTTCGGGAGGTTAGCTATGATGAAGTCCGTAAAGTAGACGAAGTTTCCGATTCGTATCGGGACTCCTTCCGCTATCCCCAACGGTTTAGTCATGTTCACTCCTTGGTATTGGTAGTCCGTTGGTGCAATCTTTTTGATCCCCATTTTCCTGCAATAACAAACAGGCATCATGTTAAGTGCAGCACCTGTATCTATCAAAGCAAGACCTTCAAATTTAAAATAGGTAAACTGTAACTTCCCGGATCATGCTTGATAGGGGCAGTGTAGGTGAGCTCGTCTTCCGCCACCTTCTCTTTCTCCTTCTCTTTACCTTTGTCCTCCTTTTTTGGTATCACAAACTTCACATATCCACCTTGTTTACCGTCTTCGTTCTCATCATCAGTCGAATGATATTGTGAACCCCTCTGAATCATAGTCCGTGGCATAATCAGGTTCACTACCGCTATCGCTCTCCACGTACTTTTTTGTGTAGATGTCAGTCCACTTCTTCTTTGATATTTCTCCGATCATCATGAGCATTGGCTTTGCGTTTTCTACCTTTGGGTTGACTTGGGTTTGCGTTGGTAGCTCCCCTTGAGTCCTTTCACTTAGCAATTGCGAGATACGACCAACCTGCATTTCCAAATTCTGGATAGTACTTTGATGGTTACGTAAATACGAACCTACCTTATCATTGAGCTTCTTTTGTGCATCCATAAATTAGATAAGTCGGTCCTCGATAGAAACGCGCGGCTCTCCATCTGTTCGTTGGTTTTGTTGGTTTGCTGCAAAGAATCCGGGAGGTCTCGGAATGAAGTTACGGTTGTTGTTCCACCTCCCTTGGTAATCGCCTTGGTTGAGGTAGTGTACCTCCTCGGGTGTCATCATTGGATGATTCGGGCAATCTTTCGTTTAGTGCGGTCCTTTGCACTCCTCGCATCCAACCTGCAAAGCATGAACAGATTTAATCAGTTCTTCAATTTTACGTTCAAACTTTACCTGTTGGTTTTTCATTGCGGCTAGTTCATCGGATGGGTCGAAGTCGGTTGAGATTTTCCCGGCCATTCTCGGGGTTTGCAAGCGCTTGTCCGTCCTCCAATCTATGTTGTGAATCAGCATGTCCTCGAGAAGCTTATACCCTTCCGTGGGCGTTTTGAACATGAATACACCTCCGGCGGATGAATCTAATGTAGCTCGAGAAGAATAACCAAGCCCACTATAGAAAGTTTGGACTTGCTCATTCTTACTTAATTCGTGACTCGGGCACGAATTTAGAAGGTGTTTGAATCGCTCCCACGCTTCGAATATTGTCTCCCCGTCATCTTGTCGAAAGGAACGGATCTCGGCTCGTAGCTTATCAGTTTTGGATGGTGGGAAAAATTGGGAAAGGAACTTTGAGCGAAGTCCTTCCCAAGTGCTGATCGAACTTGGTTTTAAAGATCGTAACCAAGCTTTTGCTTCTCCGGTGAGTGTAAGAGGAAAAACTCGAAGACGAATCGCATCATCTCGACATTCCTCAGTTTTGAACAGATCACATATGTCCACGAAGTTCTCCATGTGTACGATAGGATTGCTATCGTTTTTCCCGTCGAAAGTAAGCTCCTTGATCATGTGAAGGAGCTTCCCTGGGATCTCCTTGTTTAAGTCCGGCTTCGTGATCGGATTGGTAGATACGGTCGGAGCGGTTCTCCGGGCAGTCCACATCGGCACATCGTCTCCCATTTCGAAATTCAAAGCTCGCGGTCGAACTTTGTTAGCTTTTGACTTCTTTTTGTTTCTTTTTCTGAACTCTCTCTCTCTGGTTCCTCAAATGGCTCTAACAGTTCCGTCGTGACTGAAACCACAACAAACGATTACAGGCAACTTGCGGGAAACAAAAAGATAAAAGCAATTAACTAAAAACTAGAAAGCGAAAAACTTGCAAAGGATGGAATCCCTCACAAGGATCGATTAACACAACGAATAAAGATCAAAAATCTAACAACTACCGTTCCCCGGCAACGGCGCCAAAAACTTGATGCGGTAATTATCGTATATAAAAAGCGAAACAAGTTTTAACCTCTAAAGCCTAGCCACTGTTACCGCATTCACAGGCAAGCATACCTGATCGTGAGTAATATAGTGTAGGAAAGTCCAGGTATCGTATCTACCACTGGGAACGGTCAAGTTATGTAGACTAATAATCTTGACTAGTTTAATTAATCTAAAGATATGGGGGGAGTTTATGAAAACGGTTTGAATAATTAAAATAAAACAACTAATTAACTAAGAAGCAAAAGACAACTGATTTAATTAACTAACTAGAAAACACAAAGAAAGTAATTTAAACTTTATAAGAGAAAATCAGTAGTACTTATCGTGGTATAATTAACGACTCCCCAAGTGGATGATTTAAATTAGCCAAAGGTATGGTTGTTTTGGTTATTGTAGGAATTTAAGTCTGGGACACCCTAACATGCGATCATTACGGTTGTCAACTAGGTTGGTCTTCCTAGTTCTAATACATAGACTGATTGTCAGGCAATCTAGTAACAGCCACCCAATTCTATCACTATTGCACGGAATTCTACTATCTGGCTGCTCTCGGTCTGAGCTAACCACCTAACACAACTCTCCGGGTTTCCGAAGGGAAGGTCAAGAAAGGTTGATTAACCTATCAGAGTCTATCTATCTAAGTCAAACACATACACCCAACCAGCGAATTGAAATATCCATACAATACGAATCAAACCAGAACCGTAAAACACATTCAATAAACCAAAAAAACAAACCAATAAACATTAAATCACAAAAACATCATCCACAAGGTTCATCTACCACAATAAGTACCACTAAAGAAGACTACTCACTAATCATAACTAAAACAGCAAAAACAAAAGTAGAGACAGACATTATACCGACCGTACAACGATAGATGATCTAGAATCAAACTGGCAGCGTATCGGCACAAATCTCTCTCTCTCACTCAAGCTAAACCGACTCTAAAAGATCTAATAATGTAAGAATATGGAGCAGGATTGTAGCCTGATTATTGAGGATGATTTCTGGACTGAAGGAGGAGATCTGTATTTAAAAGGCCATCCGGAGCTCGTTTTGCGATCGCGAGGCTGCGGTCTCGCGGCGCGAGACACTTAATCAAACCCTAGATTTCCATCTTTGCGAACTAGGTGACGCCAAACTTGAAAACTCGCGGACGCGAAATGCCTACTGGATTGAGTTTTTTCCAATTCCCACATTTTTTCGCCTTTTTCCGTACTTTTCCGTTCCACGGCCTCCAAAACCTATAAAAGTGAGAATCAGTCCAAAACATGAGTAATCATATAAAAAATGGGTGAGAAATGGGGTAAAATCAGACAATCACGTACGACCAAAACATGTATAATTTTGGTGTTATCAGGGTCCCTCTAAATCTAAGACCTATAGAAACTGTTATCACTATGGTCAAAATGACCATATCGCTAGTAAGTGTCCCCATGCTACCAAGGCTGAAAAAGCAGCCAAGGTAAAGAAAGGTCCTAAGGCAAATAAGTCTGCCAAAGGAAATAAACCTTTAGTCGCTCAGACTGTCACCATCCCTGACCCTGTCAAAACGGAAACTTCAGCTAAGACTGAAGATGCTGCCTCTAATCCTACTGCTTCAGTAGTCTCTGAGGCCACTGAATATTCAGTAATCTATGTCCCTGATGACTCTTCATTCTTCGCTGACCTTGACGGACCCAACTTCATGTGGGTTCCCAAGATCAATTAACTCTTCCTTCTATTACAGGAAAAGGGCATCTGGTACCTTGACAGCGGATGCTCCAAGCACATGACTGGAAACAAACATGTTCTAGTCAACTTCAAGGAAGAAGCCCTTCAGTCAATTCGGTGGCGAAGGAAGAGGTATCACTCGTGGTTATGGTACCTTAACCAACGGAAAGACTACCTTTCGGTGGGTATCTTACGTTGAAGGACTGACTCACAATCTGCTGAGTATCAGTCAACTTTGTGATAAAGATCACAAGGTTTCTTTCTCCAAAAAAAGCTGCAAGGTGAAGAATAGGCACAAGAAAATCATTCTCAGAGGACAAAGATCCCATGATGTCTACGTCATCAACATGGACACATCCACTGAAAATGTGTGTTTCATGTCCAGGGACTCTTCGGAAATCAACTGGCTCTGGCACAAACGTCTCTCCCACCTGAACTTCAAGACCATCAACCAGCTCTCTATTAGAAATCTGGTGAAAGGTCTCCCTGAAAACAGCTTTGCTAAGGAATCTCTTTGTGCTGCTTGTGAAAAAAGGAAAGCAGACAAGAGCTTCTTTCAAGTCCAAGCAAGTCTCTACCATCAATTCTCCACTCCATTTATAGCACATGGACCTCTTTAGACCTGTCAATATTCAATCTATGGGTGGAAAGAGATTCACTTTGGTGATAGTGGATGAATACTCCAGATACACCTGGGTGTTCTTCCTTAGAGCCAAGAGTGAAACTCCTCAGCTGATCATTTCCTTCATTCTTCGGATGGAGAAGTATAATCAGATCACTGTTCGTTCTATAAGAAGTGATCATGGCACTGAATTCAAAAACAGTGTCCTGGATGAATTCCTTGTTAGCAAGGGAATCTCTCAGAACTTCTCTTCCGTTCGGACTCCTCAGCAAAACGGGGTCGCTGAACGAAGAAATCGCACGCTGATTGAAGTTGCAAGATCAATGCTAATCGAAGCTCATCTTCCTATTCAATTCTGGGCTGAGGCTGTCAACACTGCCTGTTACACGCAGAACAGGTCACTAATTATGAAAAGATTCAAGAAGACAGCCTATGAACAGTAAGGATTGCACCTATTCATAAATGTTCTACACATGTGACATAGAAGGGTCACAGCTGAGGTAGTCCGTAAGAATGCTCTACCATGTGGTTCGCTACCACCTCTGAGGTAGTTCGTGGGGTATTGAAATGTTGTTTTGGTTTAGTAGTGGCTCAACGTCATTAAAATGTGTATGATGCTGCTATAATTTGTTGCTCAAAAACATTATATTCAAAGATTGAAATAATGTTGGATACGTTTTATTATATTTTGCTTATGAAATCTTTTTGTGCATATAAAACTTGTGAACTCACGAACTCTAGTAGATGACACTTGTTTAACATGTTTTTCAGGAATTAATCAGGTAAATGGGAGTTAGATCATCGGGATTTTGAAATCAACCTTAGTTATATAACAAGACTTTTGGAAGTTTCAAGATATTTTGTTTAACTACATTTTGTATGAATTGTAAAAGTTGTAAACTCGAATGGTTATATTTAAATGTTATGGTTGATGTTTGTTCTATCCTATTGTACTCTACTCAATATCTGTTGCGCCTTGTGTTTCCACTTTAGCGGGGTGTGACAGTATGGGTCCTTATGCCCTACATGTCTAGGCTTTACGTCATCATCAAAGGTCCAAAGTTCCAAACTCGATCTATACACATAACAAGTAGTTGACACATATACATAATAACAACTTATTTAAAACTCAACACATAAGGCATGCATCATGCCATCCCATACATGGCAACTATCATACACAAATCTCTAATCTTGCATAAATAGTATGACATACGTATCTAACATCTTACCCATAACAAGTTACCTTACAAACATGTACATATCAATCACAATATGATATTTTTCTCCAAACATAACAATATAACAACACAACATGCTTAACTATGTGATATGGTATAGTATGCTCATCCCGTCTTGATGCTCTGATCCATGGCTCAACTCATAACCCTTTTTCTTAAAATAAACTACATTTTAAAGGTTACTTGTTTTGAAAACACCAACACTTGGGTTTAAGTTCAAGCACTCACCACTCGTGAATGCCCGAATCTCTTAATCCAAGGCTCTAATACCAACTGTTACAACTGGATTCACATTTAACAGTTAACAATCACATTTAACTAAAAAGTAACCTTGAAAGCGGAAAATGGTCCTTTAATTAAAAACTTTATAAATACGGATCCAATGAGTCAAATATTCAAAACATTTGAGTGAACATAGTTCAACTATCAAAACATGTGTTCAATCATAACAGTGTATAAAAATCCTTCCATAAAATAAACTATCTGAGCCTTCGTCATCTCGGAGCTTCAAGCAGGTCCATTCCCTTTATCCTTAGCGGATGAACCTGCCACTAAAACATAAAACCACAATAGGGTAAGCTTTACGCTTAGTGAGCATAAACCAACTCTACACCAACCATATATCACATAATCACATACATAGAACGAGAACTGAACATTCATCAATCCCTTTGTCCTTACGGCTCAATACCATCAAGGATTAACAGACTCTGGTACTAGGCTATTACGTTACCAGTACCCATGATGGCCACATACCACTACAATGGACACTATCGAAAATTACATGACAGTCTCATTCACACCACACATGTACACATGTAATTAGCATACATGATCACATAGAGTAGGTTAATGTACTCCCATGTCACGATGTTCAAATTCAGGCACTTGATACACCACACGCAAGTTGTTAAAGCACCTATAACATTTAAGCAACATACAGGTATAAACAACTACTCAAAATGAACTCTTAAAAACCATACCTGACCCTTACACCTTAGGCCTAGCAAAACCATTTCAATTGCCCTTAAATTCAACCAAAACGCTTCTATAAAAATCCCATATGGAATGACATTACAGAAATCCCCAAACTGCGGAAAAATCACAAAATCATCCAGAGCAATCGGCGGCTCAACGACAAGTTACTACCCACGGGTGACCCACCGTTGTCCCCAGATACTCTTCCGCGTGGGTCGACGCAGAAACAACCGAGGTTTTTACCTTTTGATCCAAAATCGACCATTTTATACCACAATGATGCCATAGGACATCCCCAATACAATACATGCTAACCTAACATCCATTTAACATTCAAAATAATCAATTGATGATTCGTTGATCATCAATTTCCCCTCTAACCCAACCAAAACCCTAACTATTATCTAGAGTTCAAAATACATAACAAAACTATAAAAGAAAGTTCATACCTTGAAGAATCTCACCAATAACACTAGAAATTCTTGACTGCCACTCCAAATGATGCTCATTATCTCTCAATTGAAGCACCAAAATCGACAATCTCCTATCTCCCTCTCTCAAAAGTCGTTCCAGATAACCAAAAGGAAGAAGGGAGGTTTCACCCTTCTTATATACATGCTTAACCTTTGTACTTTCCACTTGACCAAAACAAACCCCAAGTCCTGAATATTACACAATCAACCCAAAATATAACTTAATTCTAACAAAACAAGTCAAAATCTTAATTTTGGAAAGCGGGGCGTTACAAAATCACTTACCAAGTCACCGAAGCGAAAGGTAAGGGATGTTGATTAACCGATAGGAGTCTATTTACTAATTGTCAGATAATAAATAAACACAAGGAACAATTTCAAGTAGCAATAGTTATAACCATAAACAGGAGTCAAGCGATAAACATTCAAAAGTCATAAATCTCTTCAATAAAACAATAAATTCAAACCATCTTCCAAGTTCAACAAACCATAACAAGTACTTAATGAAATCTAGCCACTAAACATAGTAATAAACAAGACAGAATAATGATATGAACACATTAGGTACACCGTGCAGCAATTGGAGAGTATACACTAGTAATCCGACTCCAGGTGTAAACCGTTGACGTCCTACCGAGATTAAGCACCTTTTTCAATTGTTGGTTCATACGCTCCTCCTCATCCGACTTTGACTTCTGATCTCCTCTACTTGGTTATATCAATAAAAGGTATATCAAACCCTAGGTTGGAAGGTTGTATTTAAAGGCAGTCGACGCACCTCGCAATCGTGACGGTGGGCTTCGCGACGCAAGGACTTGATCTACTTCACCAAATTAGGGTTTCTCGTTGATTCTAGAAGCTTACTCAAGGAATCGACACTTTTAGAGACGCCAGATATATTTTGCGACGCCAAATATTTCAAAAGCATAAAATCTTCTCCAAGTGTTGAGAACCTCACGTCGCTAGATGGGAATCTCACGAACACGAGGACCTTTCTGTCCATCAAAATTCACTTTTCATACATTTTGGCTTTTTCCATACTTTTTGTTCCGAGTGCCTTCCAAACCTACAAAAATAAGAAATAAAGCTTTTCGAAAGTCAAATGTACCAAAATTGGGTGTAAAATGGGGAAAAACCATATATATGACATTTACAAAACATGTATAATTTTGGCTATATCAACATGATTTGAAAAAAATCCTAATTTGATTTCATTTATTAATTGCCAGATATGCCCTTCTATCTCTTTCTGATTTAATTTTAATTCAAATATTGAATAATGTTACCATATTTGGCTGAATTTCATCTTGACCATACACACTTGAAATCAAGGGCTCTAGATTGGGTTATAGGCTTTATAATTTAATCTTAGTTTGTAAATGAAATTGACCCTATATATAGGGCCAGGTTCAAATGAAAACTCATCTTTCATTGTGAACGTGAGGACAGTCAAGAGCTTGCCACATGGCATATTCAGTTTAAATAATAATGTATTATTCATACTGAATAATGCAACATTTGGTGTTATTCAAACTAAATAATACTAAATGTTGTACTATTCAAATTAAATAATATCGAATGTTGTATTATTCAAACTGAATGTTGTATTATTGACTCTGAAACATATTTATTCAGACTGAAGATGCCACATGGCACACTTGAGATTGTCCTCACGTTTACAATGAAATTTGAGTTCACAGTCGAAAGTTCGGTTATAAACTCAATTTTGGTTGTGAACATGAGGACGAATCTCAGCCACTCATCCAGTCAATAAAGGGGGCTTTGACCGAGTTCCCTCCTTTAATAATTTCCACCCTCCCATGAATCGCGTCAATCATTCGTGATCGCGTCCACCGTAATCGAAGATGTGTGGCTAGGATTCGTCCTCACGTTCACAACCAAAACTGAGTTCACATTTGAACCTAACCCTATATATATATATATATATATATATATATATATATATATAAGGAGGTTCAAACAAGAATGATAACTTTTTAAAGAATATGAAAAACTTTTTTTATGTACAAAATCATATATGGTTCACCACCAACTGGACGTGGACGAACTTTTCGCATCTTAAGTTTTAGCTAAGTGTCATGAACCATATATGATTTTCTATGAGAATCATATGTGATTTTGTACGTGATTCATATATAATTTTGTACATGATTTTTTGTAGGTTGATTTTTTATGTGAATCATATATGATTTTGTACATAATAAAGGTTTTTCATGTTTTCTTAAAAAGTTAACGTTCTCGTATGAATCTGCCTTTATATATATCTATCTCTCTCTCTCTCTCTCTATATATATATATATATATTATGTAGAGGAAGTTTATTTGTTAATAGCATATCAATAGCATATATTGTATTCTTGGAAATATAGGAAATTAATGTGTGATTAGTAGCATATATTGTATTTATAGAAAATAGAGGAAATCAATATATAATTAGTCCATAATTATAGGATAGGTCATCTTTGTAATCTATATAAATTGATATGTTGTGATGAATGAAAAGGCATGCAAATTATTTCCCACTTTCATGGTATCACGAGCCCAGGTCTCATCCTAGCCATCCTCAGCTTCTATTTTTTTTCTTCCCTACAGTTTCTTTTCTTCTCCATCATGACTGGTGCCACCCCTACTCCACCCACTTCACCCACCAAACCCACTTCCCCTACTCCCCTTCATCCGGCAATCACCGTGACCAACATCAAGAATTTTGTTCTGGTCACTCTCGAAATGGATAGCGGCCAATATACCTCGTGGGCGGAATTGTTTAAAATCCACTGCCGTGCTTTCCAAGTCCTAGATCACATCATCCTTCGCAAAACCTCTTCTTCTATCACCCGCACCACTGATGAACAAGTACTTTGGGATTGTTTGGATGCGATTGTCCTCCAATGGATATATAGCATCATATCCAACGATTTACTCAACACTATTTTGAGGGCCAATGCTACAGCCACACAAGCCTGGTCCTCATTGGCGAGTATTTTCCAAGATAACAGCAACCAACAAGCCATATATTTGGAACACCAACTCGTCACCACAAGGCTTTCTAATTTTCCAAACTGTTCCGCCTATTGTCAGGCTCTCAAATGATCTCGGACCATTTGGCTAATGTCGGGGCGGAAATCTCAAATCAACGCCTTGTCTTACAACTCATAGTCGGTCTCCCCGAAGCATACGAAGGCATTGCCATGATGATACAACAATCCAACCCTCTTCCCACATTTTATAAAGCTAGATCTAAACTGATTTTGGAGGAGATCCGAAAACAAAAATCAATCATCCACTGTCGCCGCGTCTGCCGGAGCGGCTCTCAATGTGCAACAATCCCGTGGTCCAGACCAGCTTCGCCACAACTCAGCCCCGTCGTATGATTACGGCTCATATCGCAGACAAAACCGAGGCCGCGGCCGTGGCCATTGAGGTCGTGGCAGGGGCAGCCGCTTCTCAAAAGGGGGTGGAAATTCCAACAACTTCTCTGGTCATTTTGGATCTCGTCTACAATGGCAAAATCCACTTCCTTGGACTCCTTCCTCACAACCTTGGCAATCCTAACAGCCCCCAGCCCTCGCATGGAACCAACAACAGCCCATCCCTTCAACTTCGGTTCTCAACCACCATGTCCCTACTCTACAGTGGCCCAGTTCACTCCAGCCCGATCCACTGCCCCTGTTACTTGGGCCACGGCCCACTGCTCAGCCACATCAGGCATACACCGCTTCTGAGACACAATATACCCCCACAGAAATAGACCAAGCTTTCGCTACAATGTCTTTAAACCAACAGGATCCCAACTGGTACGTAGATAGCGGTACCACGTCCCATATGACTAACAATCCAGGTAATTACTCCTCTTATGTCAATAATGGTAATATTCGGAACATAATTGTAGGTGATGGCGCGAAAATTCCAATTCAGGGCACCAGTAATCAAACTCTTTCTCACCCGTTTCCTCCTTTCTCCCTTAATAATGTTCTTTACATTCCTACTATTGTCAAAAATTTATTATCGGTTAGAAAGTTGACAACCGATAACAATTTATCCATAGAATTTGATCCTTATGGATTTACTTTGAAGGATTTCCAGACACGGACACCGCTCCTTCGATGTAACAGCGTTGGCGATCTTTACCCCTCACAATCAACTCCACTAGTCAAGTCACAACTCCTTCTACCTTTGTTGCTGTCACTCAAGATCTATGGCACTCACGTTTAGGCCACCTCGGCTCTAATATTTTGTTTCATTTGCATAAGACTGCGTCTTTTCCTTTTCGTAATGTAATAAAATCTACTAATAATAAAGTTTGCCCCCCGTGTGTTATGGGCAAACACATCCGATTACCGTTTAATACTTCTATGTCTACAACTTCCTCATCTTTTGACATTATTCATAGCGATCTATGGACTTCTCCGGTTTTATCTACAGGTGGCCATAGATATTATCTTCTATTTTTAGATGACTACACTAATTTTTTGTGGACTTTTCCTCTGGCTAATAAAAGTCAAGTATTTTCTACCTTTCTTACCTTTTATAATCTCATTAAAACTCAATTTTCAAAATCAATCAAAAATATTCAATGTGATAATGGTCGCGAATATGACAACGATGCTTTTCGACAATTTTCCAATGATCACGATATGACCTTCCGTTTCTCTTGCCCATATACCTCCTCCCAAAACGGAAAATCGGAATGAAAAATATGTTCCATAAATAATATTATTCGCACCATATTATCTCACTCATCGGTTCCATTGAATTTCTGGCACCATGCTTTGGCCCATGCTACATACCTCCACAATATCCTCCCTGCTAAATCTCTTCAATTCTCAAACCCTACTTAACATCCATCATATTCAACTCTTCGCGTATTCGGCTGTCTCTACTTTCCTCTAATTCCATCATCCAAACTCCATAAACTACAACCTCGGTCCACCCCATGCGTCTTTCTCGGTCATCCTCAAAGTCATCGTGGCTACCTTTGCTATGAGCTCTCCTCAAATCGTCTCATCGTCTCCCGTCATGTTATCTTCGATGAAACATCCTTCCCATTCACCACCATGCATAAGTCCAATCCCTCCTATGAAACTTTCATTTCTGACCCTCATCCATCCCTGTGGTCCCATACAACTAAACACCCAAATCAAGCACCACCTACCCCCACCCCCCATTCTTCCTCCACCCATTCTGTTATGTCAGATCCCTACCCATCCTTTATAAATTTCCCAACTTCTCATCCTACACCTATCCCACTTAGTACGTCTACCTCTAACTCTTTGCCCCCATCAACGAGCTCAAACCCACCACTCCCTCCTACTCGCACAATACATACCCGAAGTATGTCCGGAATCACCAAACCCAAACAACTCTTTAACCTACACACCACCACCTCTCTCTCCCCCTTACCTCGTAATCCTATCGATGCACTTAATAATCCAGATTAGAAACGCGCCATGGATGATGAGTTCCGTGCCCTTATCGATAATAAGACGTGGGTTTTGGTACCTCAGCATTTGGGAATGAACATAGTACGTAGCATGTGGGTATTTCGATACAAAACAAAGTCTGATGGGACATTGGAGCGGTACAAGGCTCGTTTGGTTTGTGATGGACGCTCTCAACAAGTTGGGATTGATTGTGGGGATACATTTAGTCCCGTGGTTAAGCCAGCCACGATTTGCACCGTCCTTACATTAGCTATTTCTCAACGATGGCCTATACACCAACTTGACGTGAAAAATGGGTTTCTTCATGGGACGTTGCATGAGACGGTCTATTTGCATCAACCAGTTGGTTTTCGTCATCCAACTTTCCCGGACCATGTGTGCTTATTGAAACGGTCCTTATACGGTTTGAAGCAAGCCCCTCGAGCATGGTACGAACGGTTTGCCACTTATGTTACCAAAATCAGTTTCACCCATAGCAAGTGTGACCATTCGTTATTCATTTATCATCAGGGTCCGGACACCGCCTACATTCTTTTATATGTCGATAACATAGTTCTAGTCACCTCCTCGGATTCCTTACGTCACAAAGTTATGACTTTACTTGCTTCCGAGTTCGCAATGAAGGATCTTGGACCTCTCAGTTTTTTCTCGGCATCGCGGTGACCCGTTCATCCTCGGTCTCCTTATTTCTATCGCAACACAAATATGCTCTTGAAGTGTTGCAACGAGCGGGTCTAGCATCGTGTAATCCGGCTGCCACACCAGATGACACGAATTCGAAACTGAGCTCGAACGATGGTACACTTATGGACAACCCTACCGAATATCAGCAACTTGTGGGAGCTTTGCAGTACTTAACCATCACCCGTCCTGACATAAGTTACGCAGTTCAGCAAGTTTGCAAACATATGCATGCCCCACGAACTTCTCATATGAATGCCTTGAAACACATCCTTCGCTATGTTCGTGGAACCATTACCTATGGCCTCACATTTTACAGCTCGAGTACTAACTATCTAGTTGCCTATACGGATGCCGATTGGGCCGGGTGCCCAGATACTCGCCGGTCCACTTCCGGGTATTGCATTTATTTGGGTGATAATCTACTATCTTGGTCCTCGAAACGTCAACCAACAATTTCTTGATCGAGCGCAGAAGCAGAATACCTGGCTGTAGCAAATGTTGTGTCCGACACGTGTTGGCTACGAAACTTACTATGTGAGTTGTTTCATCCTCCATCTAAGGCCACATTAGTGTATTGCGATAATGTAAGCGCGGTGTACTTATCTACCAATCCAGTTCAACATCAAAGAACAAAACATATCGAGATCGATATCCATTTTGTTCGGGAAAAGGTTGCTCGCGGCCAAGTTCGGGTATTACATGTGCCTTCACGTTATCAAATAGCCGATATCTTCACGAAAGGACTACCTCGGATACGTTTTGATGACTTTCGATCCAGTCTCAACGTCCATGAACCTCCCGTTTCGACTGCGGGGGTGTAATAGCATATCAATAGCATATATTGTATTCTTGGAAAATATAGGAAATTAATGTGTGATTAGTAGCATATATTGTATTTATAGAAAATAGAGGAAATCAATATATAATTAGTCCATAATTATAGGATAGGTCATCTTTGTAATCTATATAAATTGATATGTTGTGATGAATGAAAAGGCATGCAAATTATTTCCCACTTTCCTTTGTAAACCCAAAAAAGGGTGTGAACCGAGTAAACTCATAGTTGCATAGATTAATCCAATGAAATTAGTTCATGGAGTTGTTTAATATGATGAAAATGTTTCATAAACTCCAATTTTTGATGAAATTGTTTCATATTTTCGTGTTTTTTATTTCTATGAAACTTTTTCCTTATTCCTGTGAAACTTTTTCATTTCTACGTAAAGAACAACTTCATATGAAATAATTTCATCAAAAAAACATAGTATATGAAACATTTTCATCATATTAAACAACTCCACAAAAGATTTTTGATTGATTTACATATACAACCATGAGTTTACATAGTTTACACCTTTTTTGGGTTTACAAATGAACTTCCCTTTATGTACACAGATAGACACACACACACACACATATAGGTGGGTTCAAATGTTAACCACTTTTTCATTGTGAATGTGAGGACAGCTGAGAGCGCACCATGTGACGATCTGACTTCCGCAGCTTAGCTTTATTCAGTCTGCATAAAGCCCGCGGGTTAACTTCATTCAAGCTTTATTCATACTGCATAAAGCTATTATGAAAACTGAATAAAGCTAACCTGCGTGCTAAGTCGCTCGCGTCAAAGTACGTCTAAGTTTTATTCAATCTGAATGATAGCTTTATGCAGTATGCATAAAGCTTAGTCGCGTGTTTTCAGATTTTCACGTGGCGCGCTTTTGGCTGTCCTCACGTTCACAATGAAAAAGTGGTTCACATTTAAACTTTCCTCTCTCACTTTCTCTTTCTCTCTCTCTCTCTCTCTCTCTATATATATATATATATGTATATATATATATAGAGTCTCCTTATTTTGGAAACCATGAAATATGTGGAAACTTTGGAAACTCGTTATTGTCCGTTGATTAAATAATTGTATGGCTGAGATTGCGTTTGAAATTCAAAATTTGAAGGAGAAGGTTATGGCTGAAATTCAAAATTTGAACCCCTATTTTTAAGCTTCTAATCTCAGCCATACAATTATTTAATCAACGGACAATAACAAGTTTCCAAAGTTTCCACATATTTCATGGTTTCCAAAATAAGGAGACTCTCTCTCTCTCTATATATATATATGTGAACATGCCTCTATATATTGATGGTTTGATGCACAATGAATGTTCATCATGTACTAAAAAGATTGAGGGGTCTTATAGGGTGTGTTTGGTAGGCTGGACAAGATGGGACAAGACAGGACAAAACATGCTTGTCCCATGTTTGTCAGACATCTATGTGGGACACACCAGAACTAAGTAGAACAAAAGTGAGACAAGTCTGTCCCATCCTACCACCTGGAACTAAGTAGTATAGAGTCAGATTTACCATTATAACTCTCAAAATACAGATTGATTTTCTCTTTCTTTATAATTGCCTCATACTTAGTGGTGAAAAAAACTTGACAAAATCCGAAAATCCGATTATAAAAATCTCAAATCTACCTGACCCACATAACTCAAACTAACTCTATCTCTAAAATCCAACTTTATGACGAGTTACTCAATTCGGATAGGGTCTACGTACCCATTACCCGAACTCACCCGAAACCCGAATAAAATCTTTTATAATATTTTTGTAACTTTTTTATGTAGATCCTTGAAATTTGAACTTATTTTAATTAGTTTAAGTGTTTAATTTAATTTTTAATGTTTGAAATTTGGATTTTGGAGTTTGAATTAATTTTAATCTTTAATGATTAAGCATGTAAAACGAAAGGTTAAGATTAAATTTATAATCATTATATCTAATATAGGAGTAAATTTTTTCATTAGATGTCAAAGACCTTCCAGCCTAGTGGTAAGGCTTGGGCATGGCATAGTCATGAACCCGAGTTCGAGCCCTGGGAGAGAAGTGTTGGCGACATTTAAGTGAGACCATGTTTAACCTCCAAAAATTGCCGAGGATTAGTCGGGCTTTGGCCCGGACACCCTTCTAAAAAAAATTCATTAGATATTTTTTTATTCAATTTTTCTTACTTCAAATATATATTCATCTTTAAACTTTTGTTGCACACTATTTCTATTTTCTACTAATTTGGTGGAAAAAGAAAAAAAAAACACATATTGTTTAAATCCGAACTAGAACCCTATTAAATGTGAATCCGTCATCGTTCGAAATATTTCACACCTAATTTTGATTTTCGAGGACAACATTTCATACCCGAAACTCTATCGAAAATACAACTAATAATGTATATTGCTACTATTTATTTTGCAAGTTATGATTTTTGATTATATACTTGATTATAGTTTTGTTGATACATAGATTGAAGTTTTTTTTGTTTTTTGTTAATTTTCATTTAAGATCGACTACTAGGTAAAAAATGCTAAAAATTTCACCAGGGGTAAAATGGTCATTTAATCAGTCTTGTTCTGTCCAGTCCTGCCCTATCATGTCTTACCAAACGCTGAACAGCTGTTCTGTCCTGTCTTGTCTTATCCTATTCTACCTTGTCATGTCCTGTCATGTCTGCATATCAAACACACCCGTAGAGACATCAAGGGGGTCACATTTTAAGTTGTATATAAATCTTAAACAAGAAAAGTTGTTTTCTCTCATCCCTTCCTCTTGAAATCGTATATCTTTACTATATATTAAAAAGAGTTCACCAAGTGTTTTCAAGAAACTGAATTTCAAGGAAACTGCCCTTCTACCCACGATCTTCCTTCAAATTAGCGGTTCTCACAAGTTATTTTCGTTATTCAAATCATTTTCTTCCTTCCCATTATGCACTTCCAAATTGCTCCAAATTGGTTACGTTTTCTGGTGTGATGATTTGAGATTTTCCTTCGAGCAGGTGAATTTGATAGATGGAAGTAGAAGGATTAATCAATTGCAGAAGATGAGATGCTGATTGGAAATTATGCATTGGGTTCTAATTGTTCTTTCTAACTTTGAGCAATATTCAACTATCTTTCGTCTCTGCTCCTCTTTTCTGACTTGGTTGGATTAATCATTGGAAATTTCCAGATTGTAATACCCTCTTTATTACTTGCAACTTATACGGGGTCAATTTCAAAAAACTCGGGTTAATCTACTGCAGATTGGAGACGCACAAAGATATTCAAGGTAGTATTCAAACCCTAGAATTCAAATCCAATGCCATGTTACTTTATCATCACATAAATTCTTTATATTTGTTTAATTTTTTTATGTTTCTCATTTATAAGATTTACCTGAGATATGTTAGTTTAGATTCCAGCTTGAAGCTTGAAAGCCTGTGAATATTCGGCTGTTCGGATTGTAACTTTATGTCAATTCAAAGGTATATTCAAGTTACTGTTCATTGAGTTACCTTATGAGTTATGGCCTTTAATTTTTCATTCAGAATCATAATGAGCGAAACAGGTTTGCTTTCTATATTAAATAATTCTGTGTGTATAGAATCCAAAGAGGGATATAAACCCATCAGATATGAATTTGTGCGTTTGTTTTATTTTTCTCATGGATGGTTGTATTCCATGCTTTGGTTCTTCAAACAAACAAGGATGTAGTGAAAAAGAAGTGTCCGAGAAGGATATCGAGAAAGCGGGTTCAGCTACTACACATCAATCTCATCACGTCAAATGGATTAGTACAATTAATTTAACAATTTTCCATCATTGAACTTTCATTCTTTTTATTTTGTCTTTTCTTTGGTTTGATGAGATATGTTTGTTGGAGAATTCTTGTTTGTTTTACCATCTTCAATTATACCCTGGCCTACTTCTTTGATTACTTTCTTGATTTGATGAGTTGGATCTTTTCAATATTTTGAATTGGTTTGAAGTAATGTTGTGGGCGATTCAAGAATGTATCTTAAAAATCTGGTTTACAATTTGCTATTTTGTTGATTCTTGAGATAGCTTAAGAAATTTGCTTGTTTTCATGTGAATGCACTGTGAATAATACCTCTATTTTGGTTCTGTGGGTCTTACTCTTGTTTTCATGGTTACAGAAGATGGACACAACAAATATTGTGTCAGAGACTTTTACTTTTCGCGAGCTTGCTGCAACAACAAAGAATTTTCTTCCCGAGTCGTTGCTAGGCGAAGGCGGATTTGAACAGGTTCACAAAGTGTGTTTGAAAAGCACATGACAGTCCTAAAAAAATTGGTTATAACAATAATATAAGGCTTCACGATGATCGACTGTTGCCTCCATGTAAAAGAACTCCTGATCAGGTAAACTTTTTCGGTGCTTATTTTTGCTTACGGGTGTGGTTGCATACATAGTAAAAATATGTTATTAATATTAAATATAATTTGTTTCCATTGTGATCCAACATTACTATAGAATGTGGTGTTCACTTATTTAATGTGAACAATGTAGCTCGGTTTTAGCACTGAGAAGCTGACCCAAGAATAGTGGTATTCTGTTTACACTCAAAACGCACGATGTGTTTGCCTAGCTTGGTGAATGATATACAATCCCCATGATATTGTCAAATTGTTGCAGACATTTCTTCTATCCTTTTAACATGACTTTACTAAAGTGCAAAATAATTAATCAATGGATTGTTAATAGTTAATTGCTCTTTTTGGTGTGGTTTTAGTTTCTGCCGTACATCGCATGGTGGTCTGCAGATGCTCTGACGGTACTTGTTGGGTGCGTTTTCTGGTCGTGACAGCGGTTTAAGCAGGCGGTAGTCTTCCAAGGCGGAATCACACAGGTCGTGACAGCGATCTCATCAATTTCATCTCTTTTGGATTATGCACTCTTCTCCGGCTAAACAAATCTGCTCAGGTATGATTCAAGTAGTGTTTAGTGTTTTAATTTGGCCATAGGAATATATGGTTTTTATCTTTGTTTTCAAATTGAAAACAGTGGAAAATCTTTTGTTACCAACTTACTATTGATAGTTTTGAGCATTTTTCCCATTCTTGATTAACTTTTTAGCCTGTTTTTACCCATTCTTGGTTCTTGATTCATATTTTTTATCGGGTTTTACCAATATTTTGTTCTTGAGTTGATTCTTGAAACGATTGGTTTAGATCTTTACAAGGCGTATGTATCATACATGTTGCAGCGGGGCAAGCCAAACATGTCGATTAACTATCATCACAGGTTTATGCCTCTGAAAAGACTCATTTGGGGATGTCGAAGTATGCAGTTCAATAATATGAGTTGTAATGGTTATGTTAAAGCGGTCAAGCATAAGTTGCAAACAGTTGATTGCAGGTGTTATAAGTGCATAGTTATCTTATTCATGTTGTTTTTTTCTCAATATCTTGCTTAATTAAGCTGATTATGTTATGTATATTGCTTTAGGAATTACGACCATTGATGTGGATTTAAGCAACCAACCATATTTATTACTCGGTCTTGCTAAAATTAAAGTCATAAAAGGTTTGATAGATGTTATTCGGTCACCTATGTCAAATATGTCAAATTTCTTTGTATTTTGACACCCCCCAGCTTAAGATGATTGAAGAATCTTAAAGCAAATGTGCAGTTGTTATTAGCAGTGCTGACTTATGACTTAAAGCACCCTCATTTCCTTACAGATATTGGATATGAGAAGAATCAATTTCAAGGATCTTGTCCCTACCACGTTCCTGTCATGAGATTTGTTTATCAGTGTTTGAATTTTTTTTCTAATATATGCTTCTTATTGTAGGAATTTATTCTATTACGTCAGCTTTAAAAGAGTTTGGGAGAAGCTGGTTACCTGGCCGTTTACATAAGTTGACTTTCTACACCTTCAAGGAAGTATGTGCAATAAACTTTAGTTCTTGTTTTATAGGAAAATTTACGTCATGCTTCATTTGCAGCGGGCACATAACTTTTATACTTATCTCATTGAGTCGACTCCAAAATAAGGAAGATTTTACACAAACAAAACAACCGAGTTGGCCAACGGTCATTGAATCGGTGAGTGGACTCAAGTTTAGCAATTCAGATATGGTTTTAGTTGGGGTGATGCTATAAGAGCATCTAATAATTTGGTTTCATTTGAGTTTGTTAATTCATAATACTTGATTATGATAAAGAAAATGTACTTTTAACTTATTTTTATCAATTATATTGTTATGAGCAACATTGTTCATATTTGATTGGTTTTTATTTGTTTCAATTCATTTTGGTCATTTTCATCAATTATCTATCAAATATCAAAAAATCAATTCTTCGCGTTGCATCGCGTGTGGGTAAGTCTCTATTGTCAGCTCAAGCCGTCGTTCATTTGGATATCTATTGAGATGAAGTGAGGTCTTTATTATTTCAAAGTTATATTGCATTGAAAGGTAAGAGTATAAACCGTGCTTTTTCTACTTAGCTTATTTTGTCTCTCGATCCATCTTGCAACAATTTTTGTTCAACTCTGTTCAACTTTCTTTAAATATCATAATTATTTTGTTTCTAATTATCTATTTTGTTGATATCAGTGTACGTAATGAAGCTTGAAGCACAGTTGAATGAACAAGTTCGGTTGAAGCACACCTGTTATGTATCATACTATCATTTGAGGGTGATGGTTATGGTCGATGGAGGGCATGATACCTTAAAATCCCTTTTCTGGTGAAATTTAAACAACCACATTCCATAAGCCTGAAAATCTGTCAAGGTTGCGTCGATCAAATAAATTTTTTGTTTAATCTAGAAATGATGTTGTGTTTTAATCTAGAGCGAAAGAAACTCAGGTATTGCTGTTTATTTTTGGTTGTGATTTTGTGAATGTGATTGACTTAAGATTTCATGGTGTTTCATTATGATCAAAGCCCGTGTTCATGTAGTCTTAACTCTTTGTTCTGATTTTTGAAAAATTTGATGTCTTTGTTATGCTACTGTTACTTGAATTTTGGATCTCTTATTTCAATTATTTGTTTCATACTCCATAGGTGCACATATTTGCTACTTTTTAAGTTAACTGTGTAAGAGGAAAATGATCCTACTTTCTTAGGATCATCTAATAAGATGTGTCCTACGACCTAATAATTTTTCTTATTTTCAATTATGACCTTTAAGTGGATGCTTTTACTCTTTTAGTGAGATTAAAATCTTTGGTGCATGTCGTAACACACAAAGCAATGACAAATTTGGGGAAATGCAACCTTGAACATCTTGTGTTCTATTGCTTTCTTTTTTCATCTTTCATTGTATATTTTTATCTATTGTGATCATTCTGTCTTATGTGCTTGCTCCCTCAATAGGCTTTGTAAGTTAATTACTACAACATATTTATTGATAGATTTTTGTAGGACTCGTTTGAGAACCTTTGGGTCAAGATTATGGTGGTGAATATCTTTAAATGGTAACATAATATAATGTGAACTCGGGGTTGTTAGGCTTGGCACTACAAAAAGTCCATGGATAATTTCTTCAAGAAGGCAATTGTCCACTTTACGCCTTTTCCATGCACATGTCTAATGTCATTAGCTCAACTCGTAAAGGCTATTGGAGTTTTTTTGTTAGGTTCAACACATCGAGAAACAACGACATAGATTCATAAAATTAACACCGGAAAGGAAGTAAATAGCACCAAAATGAAATATGATTGTCGTTACAAATTCTCCGTTTCGATTTCAAAATACTCCGAGCCGCAACGCGCGTGGGCACGTAACTAGTAAACCTCTATAACTAACTCACTTTACATTGCCTTTCTTGTCTAGTAATCCCAAAAAGAAAAATATCTACTATCTTTACATACGCCATTAAGAAGATTTTCGAGGTGTTATCAGTTTTTTCTATTTTCTTTCTTCATCTAACATCTTCTCCATATGTTTCGCTTTTCTTCCAAGGTAAATTCAAAACAGCCAACCTTAGCCTGTTTCATTTGATTGGGTGTATTTCTTTGGTAACCGACAAGGGTGGTAGAGCCCTTTACAAAACATTAGATTAGTATATTGGATGTTCACATAGATTCTAATTTTGAAATAACATGTTATTTGTCTGATAAAGGTCATGCTATGCTAGAAAACTTTACTTAGAAAAATGTTCGTGTTTTTTGGTTGAGAAAAAATACATAAAATCTAGGTCATTTGTATGACAATATTCTCATTTTCAATTTTGGGGGGTATGTATGATTATCATATGATAGCATATGATGTTTGTCCAATTGTATACAATACTATAAATGAAGTTGTTGAGAAACGTCAAAATGTTTTAATTTGGTTACTTTTACCTTCAAAATTCCTACCATCAAAATCCATGACAACATTCCAAGTAACAATCAACATAAATGACATTAGCATCAACCATTTCTTTGTTGTTTTACATCATCTCTTTAGTTTTATTTGGCTAATGTAGATGTAGAAAACCTTTTTTAACTATGTCCCATACTGGTAGGACCATCTAACTTCGACTATGAGCAAGTTCAAAGTGATGAATAGAGGGGCACACCTGCTAAGGTGAACCCTGCATCTACGATGAAAACATTACCGGTCGTATAGTTTGACGAGTCATGGATTAGGTATCTCAACAATGATGTCAAGGCTGGGTCTGTTGTGCCAAAATCTGTTAATGGCACTGTCCTTGAAATCACTTTCGCAAACCATTTCTTTTCCAAGAGTTCATTAGTAATCTCAGATTTGAAAATCCCTGGACATATTGAGTTCACCCTTATTTTATGTTTTCCAAGTTCCATTGCCATTACCTGTAAAGATTATTAAGCAAGTAAATGAGTAAACTTAAGATCAGTCATATGCCAAAACCATGCATATTGAGCACTTAACAAATTTGAGATTTGAATTACTTAAAGATGTCATTAATATCCATCAAGAATAGAAAACACATGATTATGGTAGAGATGGGGGTGATGATTTGTTTGTATTACCTTTGTCATGGTATCAAGGGCCGATTTGAAGAAGAATATGCAACAGCAGGTTGAACGACACGACCGGCACCAGCAGTAGAGGAGATGTTAATTATGGATCCTCTTTGATTAAATGCACGCATTTGTAGGCAAACATACTTTGAGACCAACCATGGTCCTCTTGTGTTTGTATTGAAGGTTATATCCCAATCTTCTTGTGACAAATCCAATGAACCTCGTATAGGACCTAAATGTAACATGCAACATACAAAAACTTCAGTCCCATAGTAAGCACGTTATCGAAAATTAGGGTCATGTTTATACTTGATTAATCTATTCCAACCTCCTCGATCTACATTGTATAAACGGTCATTAAACCACTTCGTGATCCTAAATTTGATCCTCAACTGTGTCGAATCTGAGTAGGTGTTTTTAAAGATTTAAAAAACATTTATAACAGTTTCTCTATATTTTCTTTAAAAACAGAAAGTTAAAAGTTCAAAATTTTCAAAAAAGTTATGTGAATCCAACAATTTCCCTATTTGGAAGATTCCATTTTTAATTGTCTCACTAACGTATTCAATCAATATGTTTAACACTCAGCAAAAACATTTTCTAAAACATTAATTTTAACAACAATTATGTAGAATAACACGCATTTTTCTATCGTCAAAAACAAATTCTCGAGATTTCTTCAAATATGGAAAAAGACCAAAATGTCTCTCACGTGTAGGGTACTTGTACATATCAGTAAATTAAGTTGTTTTTTGGTTTTTATGCACCAGTGCATAAGCATGTATGTATATTACTAATTTCGTCTATGCACAAGTGCATACATTTTTTATGGATGGCTATGAGGATGTTCCTCAAGTTTCCATATTTTTTATGTTTTCTCTTGACCCTATATATATTTGGTTAGGTTCTCGTGAAAAGCATGGGCGGAGCCAGGAGGGGGGCAGAGTAGGCAGTTGCCCCCCTAACATTTTAAATTTTGTTAGTTTTCTTTTTAAAAATTAGGAATATTTGACTAATTGCCCCCCTTAAAAATCAGCTTCACACGGAAATTATGATTATTGTTGACGTTTTGAAGGTTTTTTTGTGAATAACAAAATATTTTTTAGAACTAAGATTGTTGTTCAAACTTTGCCCCCCTACAAATTAATTTCTGGCTCCGCCCCTGGACTGAAAAGCTGAGGTCATGATAATCGTTATCAATTGTTAGATGCACATTAGGATGATATGCATCAAAATGCACTAGATCAACTTTTGTTTTTCTAAAACGCAATGAGCGCATGAGATTAAAAGAAATCAAGGGTTCAGATGCACTTCTCACGCTTTTCACCGTCAACTCAACTTCTCACAAGATCCATGGACATATATAGGGAAAAGTTCGTTTGCAAACTCATTTTCCGTTGCGAACATAAGACCATCCAAGAGCGTAAAATGTGTCACATTCAGTATGAATAACGAAGGTACACGTTCATGCATCATTCATGGTGAATAATACAACATTTAGAACGAATAATGTAAGTTCAAAATAAATAATATATTATTCATCTTCAGTGTTGTAATGAAATTGAATTTGACACATGGTGTAATCTTCTTCGTTTCCACGTTCGCAATGAAAGATGAGTTTTCATTAGAACCCTTCCATATATATATATATATATAGAGAGAGAGAGAGAGAGAGAGAGAGAGGAAGTTCGTTTAAAAACCAAAAAAAGAGTAAAAACCGTACAAATTTTGTTTAAATCAATGAGAACTCTTCGTATAATTGTTTAATATGATGCAAATGTTTCATATAATTTATTTTTTTGATGAAATTGTATCATATTTCGATGTTTTTTATGTAAAACTGAAAAGGTTTCATATACTTTTTTCATTTTTATGAAACTCTTTTATGTAGTTTTTTAAATCTTATGAAACCTTATCATTTTTACAAAAAATAACATCAAAAATGGATTATATGAAACATTTGTATCGTATTAAACAACTCCGCGAAAAGTTTTCATTAATTTAAGCTATTAAACCATAAGTTTTTACAAATTTTATTCTTTCTATGATTTCTAAATGAACTTGATTCTCTACATATATATATATAAAGATAGTTTCATTTACAAATTACTCTTTTAATATAGCCATTGAAATCATCAATCAGGGACCACAATTCATTTGGGTTGTTTATGTTAATAAATTAAATAATTTAATATAACAAAGAGTAAACTACGATTTTCGTTCCTGTGGTATGTATAGATTTGACTATATAAATAAATTTAAATCCACTTAAGTCAATTTAAGGGCTTAAATGGAAACATTTGGGTGAATTAGCCATGTCTACTGTGGTATGTATAGATTTGACTAAAAAAAGCTCTAATACGATCCAAACAAGTGATTGAGGAATAACTGAAATTGGTTTACTAATAAACACAAATACACAAATTATTCAATCCTAGAAACTTTGTCTCTTGCTAAGGGGTTTATTAGTCAACCAAATTATTCAAATACAAAAAGTAAGTATATTTTTCTTAATAAACTAAATATATACGGGGCAGGACGGTTATCCGCAGGTAATAAATTTAGAGAACCGAACCCGACCTGTACTCGGCAGGTACCCTTATTTTCGGGTTTTTTGGGTCATGTGTTGCTCGGTTATCGGTTTTTCTCGATTTCAGATCATACGGTTCGATTCGGTTATTTGAATTTTTTGAACATCCCTATGCATGAGATCACACAAAATTTGCATACGAGAGCAAAATTTCATTTAGGACTCATATTTGAAAAAAAGAGAACGTAATAGACAAGAAAGTTATAAAAATTACCTCTAAGACCAGCATTGTTGATTAAAGCGTCGATTCGGCCGAAAGCTTCCCAAGCTTTTCTCACAGAAGCTTCAATAATAGGACCATCGGCACTGACATCAAGCTCCACCGCAACCGCTAGGACATCGACATTTCTGGCTTGACTTTCGTTCACTCGGCCATCGCCATCAGATACATCCAAGTTGTTGATTTTGTCGCATAGGGTCTTGAGGCGTTCAGTTCGACGGGCCGCAGCAATTATCTTGCAACCAACTTTAGCCAAGTCGATACAAAACTCCCAGCCGATGCCAGAGGATGCACCGGTAACCATCACAATTTTGCCTCTCAAGTCTCGCCATGGTTCCAACTCAACGCCTGCTTGTTGAGTAGACGCAGCCATTGATTTTTGAGCTTGAATTATTTGATATAGAATTTAAAGAGATAAGATATAATAAATAGTAGAATTAAGGAATTTAAAGCACAATTGATTATCACCAAAGCTATGCTATCAACCATTAAATTAAGGTTAGGGGCTAGGCATGGTGGTTAGCCTCCCAAACCGCAAAAAGAGAAATTAAGGTTGATTATCACCAAAGCTGTACTCTATGCTTCTAGACTGATTTAAAAATTCGTATGTCTTTGTGCACGATTCTGGATTTAATCTTGTTTCCCGCTAATATGTATGGTGTTTGCCTCTCTTCTTGTCTTCTACTCATCTATTTTTTGATCTTTGATCTGCAGAGCTTTAGTTTGAAACCCTATGAGGAAAGTTCAATTATGAACCACTTTTTGGTTGTGAACGTGAGTACAACCGAGAGCGCGACACGTGGCGGATAACTAGTCAATAAAGGCCGTTTTGAGTGTGGTCCCCCCTTTTAATTCAATGCCCTCCCATGAATCGCGCCTAGCCATCCTCCAAGGACCTGACGTGGCGCCTAGCCATCCGCCACGTGTCGCGCTCTCGGTTGTCCTCACGTTCACAACCAAAAAGTGGTTCACATTTGAACCCACCCCTATACCCTATATATCTATGTATATATACCCTATAGAGAGAGAGAGAGAGAGAAAGAGAGAGAGAAAGATTCAAATGAGAAGTGCTAAAAGATACGAAGTAGAGCAGTGATCAACGGTTGACATCATAGTTGACTAGTTAAAGATGGTGGTTTTGACCGGTCAAAGCCGTCATCTTTTACTAGTCAACTATCATCTCAACCATTGATGGACGTGTATTCACGGATGGTGATTGGTCAAAGTCATCTTTATTAACCGGATGAGTGGTGGAGACCACTTCTCTACTTCGTATTTTTTTAACACGTCTCATTTGAATCTAATACTGTATATATATATATATAGGAAAGTTCAAATGAAAACTCATTCACATCTTGGAAGGGCCATGGATTTTTGGTTTCATGATCTTTGTTCGTGGGTTGGGGAAGAAGAGGGAAGAAGATGAGGTCTCGTACGGTGGAAAGAAGGGTTTAAGGGTTTATATGGTTTTTAAAAAGTCAAATAAGATGAAAAGACAAAAATGCCCATCATGTGCAATGCACTTGGGCTCTCTAATGGTGCAAAAGCAAACGGCGTTGAAGCTGTGGACTCGAAGTGTTACAAAATGTAAACCACATGTGCCAAATCCATAATTATTTTAAAAATGCACCCAGAGTGTTAAATCACCAAACCACAAGGACCAAATATGTAATTAACTCTATTTAATGGACATTAATATTTATAAGAGTTAATTACATTTTTGGTCCCTGTGGTTTGGTGGTTTTAACACTCTGGGTCCATTTTTAAAATAATTATGGATTTGGTACTTGTGGTTTACACTTTATAACGCTCTGAGTCCATAACATCTAACTCCGTTAAATGTTTTTGTCAAGTATGTCTGCTAAAGGGGTATTTTAGTCCTTACACACTTTTTATTTATTTTCTATTAAAAATAAGAGGGATCAATTATGTAAAATATTTTTTGCTTTTTTTTTAATCTTCATCCTTCTCACTTTGGAGATATGAACAATGGAACAAAATGTTTAAATCTAAATTCAAAATCAACTAAAAATCCATACATAAATTCGGAAAGTTACATTTAGAAACAAACCTAGAAACAACTGAAAATTTTCATACAAGAACATTCAAAACCTAACTTAGATTCACTGTCTCAAAATGTATCAAATTCAAATAAAAATTATAACAAAAATCAGAAGAGCAAACTAAGAGCAATCAGAATGCTACATTATCATCAATCATGGACACCAATAAACACATTAACCAAAAAAATTAACATTGTGGAACCAAATTTATAGATCCTAAATCAATTAAATCTAGAACAATCGAAACCCTAAAGTTATTTAGATTTGAAAACCAAATCCAGATCTACTAAAAAAATCAAAACCTTAAATAAAATCCTTATAATTACCGGATCATCAAGAACAAGATGAAAACGAGGGATGGAGATGGATCTATGTGGGTTACGAAACTGGTGGTGGCGAGTACCTACTATGGGTGAAAACCGTTGATCTTCACATCTTATGCACATTCCATGGCTGGCTGTTGGGGGGTCTTTGGGCCATCTGCGATTGATCTTCATCATATCACTCGGGCATTTGAATGATGATATTCGTTGAAACACTAAAGCTGATCTCGAAGCAAAACCCAGATCTGAGCGTCGGTGATGGGGGAGATGGTGATGGGGGCGGCCGGTGGTGGATGCAGGGGGTGCAACATGGGTGGCCGATGGCGGATACAGGCGGGGCGACGTGAGCGTCGGTGGTGGATGCAGGCGGCGGCGACGGGTGGTGGATGTAGGCGATGGCGACGTAGGCGATCGTTGGGCGGTGGCTGATGGTGTAGGTGGTTGTGGAAGATGAATATTATGATTCAAGGTGGGTGGCAGCGATTGAGGGGTTTTGAATCTGATATACCGAGTGAAATTAGATAGAGGTTGGGGAAGATGAAGCAAAAAAAAATATTATTTATTTATTATTGAATATAGGATAGAGTAAATTACATTATTAGTCCCTACAATTTTAACTTAAAAAAAATATTAATTGATTAAAATACCCCTTTAGCAGACATACTTAACAAAAACAATTAACGGAGTTAGATGTTATGGACCCAGAACTTTATAAAGTATAAACCACATGTACCAAATCGATAATTATTTTAAAAATGGACCCCGAGTGTTAAAACCACCAAACCACAAAGACCAAAAATGTAATTAACTCTATTTATAATGAAAAAATGAAAACTATTTATTTTTGTTATTAATGATATTTATAAAATTATTTATCATGATATATATATATATATATATAGAGGAGCCTTCATGTAAAAACCACTTTTTTTGTAAAAACCCGTAAAAACCGACCAAAAAATAAACTTTTTTACGATTTTTTTCCATCAAATGTTAGAATTGATATGTTGTTTCAGATATATTTTTTTTCATAAGATGAATATCATCCATGAATTTGTTTCATAATATGAATAAAAATGTTGTATATTTTTTATTCATAATATGAATAAAAATTTTATTTTTTCATGGATGATATTCACATTATGAAAAAATATATATGTGTAACAATAGTTAATATCATAGTATTTGATAAAAAAAATCCTAAAAAAAATTATTTTTTAGTTGGTTTTTACGGGTTTTTACAAAAAAAAATGGTTTTTATTTGATTATTCCTCTATATATATATATATATATATATATATATATGGTACAAATGAAGTTCATTTGTTTTCGTCTATTTAGATAAACGAGCAAAAAAAATTTGTTTCTGTAATTCATTTTTTTAATAAATGGATTGCATTGTATTATTGACAAATGGTACATCAAACGTTTGGTTAAAGCTTTAGGTTTGCCGACCTACACTCGAATCTATAATTTTGGCCTTCTTGTTGATGGATTAGGGACTGTTTCGTTGGAGGGATTCCATTGGAATTTGATGGAATTGGTATCCAATTCCACCAAAATCCCATGTTTGGTAAGTCACAAGTGTTGGAATTGGAATTTAAACATGGGATTTAATTCCATCCATGAAGTGATTTCAAAATTTATCAGGAAGTGGAAGGATTTCAAAGTCCAAGAGAGTGGAAATTTGAAAGTTTACCATTTTACCCCTCATTGACTAAAAGCCTTATCTCTTCTTCACATTTGTGCCTCCCTTCACAATCCTTTCCCATCATGGCCAAGACATTAACTTTGCTCCATATCCTCCCTTCACAATCCTTCGTCGTCGGTGCTGGCCGCCCGCCGCCCGCTGCAGCTGGAAGCTCACCGAACGTCGCCACTGCAACTCACGATCGTCGCCGCTGCAACTCACGACCACCGCCGCCGCCGCTGCAACTCACGACTGCCGCCGTCGCTGCAACTCACGACCGTCGCCGCCGTTGCTGCAACTCACGACCGTCGCCACCGCTGCAACTCCGATTACTATCTCCAAACCACCATCTCCAAACAACCACCGCAACTATTCCGGTGGGTAACTTCAGAATTCCGATCATTGAGTAAATGTCGGAATCCGTTTGATTTCATTAAACGGAGGGAGAATAAAAGGTGAAATAGAGTACCGATGGTGATGCCGGCGACGGCGATGGTGACCATCGACGTGTTGTGTGGCCACCTGTCGCCGGGTAAATTGGATCTCAATTCTTCAGATCCTTTCTCTATGTGTGTTTGTGTGTGTGTGTGTGTGTTGATATATAATTTCGTAGGTGTGAAATAAACGAAATTGGAATTCATTATTTGGTGTGTCGATGTATAGTTTGGCAGGTGTAAAAAAAAGCAAAAGATATAAGAAGGGTAATTATGTAATTTTGCATATCTGATTTCCAATTCAATCAAGCATATCTGACAACCAAACAGAATATGAAATTGAATTCCAATTGCATTTCCTACCAACCAAACGTACTATGGAATTGGATTCCAATTCCTACAGATTCCAATTCCAATTCCAATTTCATCATAAACATTTCAGCAAACCAAACGCCACCTAAGCCTTGTGTCATATTCTCATATTCATAGCTCAAATTGGAGAAAACCATCAATGAAATTTATATTTTTACTTTGGAAATCACCTTGGTTGTTTGAATAAATATTTGTTTTAGATTATTATAAAAGTTGATTTTATGTTAAGCTAAGTGTTAATTTGTTTTATAATAGAAAAATGGAAAATTCAAGTAAAAGCCTAAATATAAACGCCCATTTAATTTTTCATAGATAGGTGTACCAAATAGTTTTGGGTTAATTTGATAAAATAATAATCAATTTTCATTTTTATTTCTCTAAAAGTCATTCAAACTTTATTTCTTTATCAAAAACCATTGAACTTTCAAATTTGTTTCAATCGTATGTAATATATATCTCTTTATCAAAAACCATTCAACTTTCAAATTTGTTTCAATGCTATGTAATATACTTGTTGTAGCAAGTTATCAAGTCATTTTAAAATAAATTTGATTTTTTTATTTAAATAATACTTAATAATTGAAAATTTGAAAAATTAACATTTAAACCAAACAATAATTAAATTATAACCTGCATATCCATATAAAGAAATCAAACAATTTAACATCTAAATGAAAGTTGGTTATTATTCTATGAAATTAACCCAATAGTTTTTGCCAAACTAGCTTAATATGAGGGGGCGTTTGCTTCATTTCAGGGAATGAGAATGAGAATGAAAATGGGAATGCAAGAGAATAGTAATAAGAATGAGCATTGCATTGATGTTGTTTGGTTAACCCTATATAATCAATGACAAATTGTTTCATATTAAAAGAATACGTTTCACCAACTTGAAAATACAAAAGATGTTCCATTTATATTAAAAGATGGAACGCAATATTGGAAAATATTGGAAAAAGATGTAACACCCAAAAAATTGGGGCTAACAAAAACCTTAAATGAAAGGTTGATACAAATAAGACGCCAAGGCGTGAACTTAACTCAATAACTAAAACAATAGAAACTGTTAAAAATACATGAATATAATTCAACGGGAGAGGAATAACAATTAGCTAAACCATCTCCTGACTAAGGGAGAGACCCTATGAAGAATTATCATCTTAAAGTCGGTTAAGAGTCCAAAGGTCCGGCCCCCCATGAGCATTAGCAAATTGTTCGTTACCACTAGATTCTTACATTCTCAAATCCGTACTACCATAACTTTTCCAAACATCCTATCATCTGAAAAGAAGGCGTACCTATCGCCTTAGTTGATTTAGGTAAAACATTCCGAGCGATAACTCCTGCATAAACTTGTCTTAGTCTAATCAACACGAGCCACCACTTGGCCCCATTAACACTTTCCGTCATACGTTGAATTTCCTGCTTAGTTTGGCATGTAGTGCCACTATCTCAAACATAAAACTCCTACTTCTCACAATTCAATTATAAGTAACATCTTCAAGATCACTTTATACCCTTAAAAGGTTTCTCTCTATGGCAATTTTAACACATTGGTATCTTGCAGTTTACTCACGGCATGCAATGCCTATAGCATAGTCACAACATCACTAACTCTTGTACTAATGATAACGTTTTCTCGATTCTTAGCCACACATAATTGCTATTATTTCATCCATGCAACCACCATTCGACTACGTTTTCTAAAATCAAGAATTTGGAAAGTCATTTAGCACACACAACCATTATTGTTTCTTCTAAACCACTCACACCAAGGTAAGTGTCGCCTCACGAATCCGTCTTTTGAACCTAATGGAACCTCCAAAACATGGTCACTTAATCCGCCCGAACAAGCCTTGCTCTAGGCGGTTCGCCACAATCTCTTAGAAACATGCCCCAACACTTATCGGATTCTCTCTTGTAAGAGTCATTACGCACATCATGCATCCACTCAGGTGGGGCTAACCAATTCGTTCCACGTGGATCTGTCCACATCTCAATGGACTTCGCCTAGTCATTAACAAGTTTCTTTCTAGATAAGGGTCTCTCATTGGACCACTCTTCTTCTCGCAGTCGTTGGCAACACGGTGCTCCTCAACAACACCCTCGTAAGGGAGATATGAAACTTAATCCCTACGTAGTCTAGTTTCGATTCACATCGAGCACAACCACAACTCCGTCCACACTTTCTAAGTATTACTCCACTATATAATAGCATGCTCATAAAAGCCAACAATCAATTAGTTTATCTAGCACATTAATAGAATGATATTCAATTAGTTCGCAAATGGGTACTAACCCCCAACTAGTTGGTACATCATGGAGATTCAAAATTAAGCATGGAAAACATTTACCGAAAGCGTACAATCAAATACACTGTATAAATTCATTTTACACAAAAGACTTGACGCCAACGGGGTGACCCGTGTTTGTCGAGAGCACATAAGCACATTACTTTAATCACATTAACTGTACAACACTCCAACGCACGAAAGTCTAAGTGCTTTCTACAATCCATTCTAGTCCTACCAAGAGACAACTAACCTTGTGTCAACTCTTATTAGCCGTATATTAAGGACCCACAATACTCAGTGCTACTCGCCGAAAGTCCACCCGAATTGATACACTCAGGGCTACTCGTCGAAAGTCAACCCATACGACAAAAGGTAACCCAAGCTCATTTCCGAGCTGGCAATAAACCTTACTCATACATAACGACAGATACTCCTTGCTCATACAGAGCCACATACCATTTCCTTAGCGCCATAGGTGTTCACCTTTTAACTAGTGACACCTCAGGTTCACTTTCTGACTAGTGTCCCTTCGTACTCACCTTTTGACTGGCGGTACTTCGCGTATTCACTTCTTGACAAGTGATTCCATGTATTCACCTTTTGACTAGTGATATTTTTTATATTCACCTTTTGACTGGTGAGGCTTTGTGTTCACGTTTTGACTAGTGACCCACATATTCACTTTTTTACTAGTGACTTTCACGTATTCACTTTTTGACTAGTGATTCTACATACTCACTTTTTGACTAGTGATACTTCGTAGGACCTCCTGGCCACTTCTCATTATACCGGTTTCCTTCGTAGAGTCTTACCCATCTACTTGACATAACATGCCAATTCTATAGGATCCACATCCTAAGTATATTACACCACGGCATAACCAATCCTCATGCGATATTCATGCATAAGATACTGTTAGTGATTATGTGCATAGATTGACAAACCAGTTATTACACATCCAATGTTACAAGACACTTGAGGGTCACACCTGTGAGAACCTATAAATCGAACAAGTTAAATAAAACCCAGAAATGGAGAGATTGGATTTATAATAGTCATTTATAAATCATTTGGGTATTTTCAGTCAGAAATCCCAAAGTATGAGGGTTGTTAATTAATTAAGTGAATTATATATTTATTAGTAAAAATAAATAAATAATAGAGATAAACTAATTAATTAAGAGATAATTATCTAGAAGATTCTTTCTTAAGGAAAAAGAAGGAATCAGATAATTATGGAAACTGGATTTGATGCAAACTCTTGGATTTAAATAAGCCTTAAGGGTTAAGAAATTTTCATTCCAATCATAATTCTTAATCAGTTTCCACCAAAAAAATCCTCTCTCTCTCTCTCCAATCGGCGCCGGCCTCACCATCAAAAAAACCAGTTCGGTTTTTAGTTTGCTCGGGTTTTTGGATTCTACTAGAGGAACGTTCGTGTGGTTGATCACCGGTGGATTAAAGCTCAAGCATTCCAGGTAAAATCCCTTATTAGTTAATGTGTAAATAAATTAAAACGACGATCGTGGTTTTCGGGTTTTTATCCAAAATCGCTTCCGCTTGATTGGTGTTCTTCGTATCAGTTTGATTCAGGGATCACAGAAAAACCCAACAGTGGTATCAGAGCCACAGGTTTATTCGTTTTATTCTATTTAACTGTTTAAAGATCCGTTAAAAATTGTTTCGTGCGAATAAAGTTTTATTGATAATCGTTTCATATAAAAAAATTCGATTTTTTATCAGTTTATATAAGTATTAGATTTTATCAGTTTAGATAAAAAAATTTGATCTTTATCAGATTCATATTAAATTTTATCCTTATCAGATTTTGTGTAAATTTTATCAAAAACTTGTTTAAAATAAAAACTTTTTATTAGTTGGTTATTCCGATCACCGGATTTTTATCACCACCGAAAACCGCAACCGAACCGCCAATGGGCGATGGCCGAACCATGGCTTGATCGGCATCAGGCCGTGGCACGATTGTCACTGAGCCGTGGCTTGATCAGCCATCAGACCATGGTATGATCAGCCACAGGGCCATGGCTCGATCAGCCATCAGGCCGTGGCTCGATCAGCCATCAGGCCGTGGCTCGATCAGCCATCAGGCCGTGGCACGACAGCCACCAAACCATGGCATGACAACCACCAGGCCAAGGCTTGATTCACCACAGCACCGTGGCTCAATCAGCACCGAACCATGGCACAACCACCAGATCGGTGGTTTGTCGGGTGTCGTGAGACAACCAGTAGCCGCTGTTTAGGCGGTGGTCGACGGCGGTGGTTGTTCCCGGCTGTCGAAGGCGGTGGTTTTTCCTGGCAACCGCCAGCCGCCTTGGGGCAAACCCTAGGTGGCGGCGGCGGCATTTGTTTGTTTTAATCGCCGACAACGGCGGCGTGGCGGTGGCGTATTGCTGCTGCCAACGTCGACAGGCGGAGGCGATGGTGGTGGCGCGTTTATGCTACTGCTATCGTCACGACGGTAGCGCGATGGCCGCCACACGCATCAATCGGCAACACAATGATGGTGGTTAACGGCGGCAGAATCGGTAGCGATGGTGGTTTGTTGTTTTATTACGACGCAAGCGGCAGTTATCGACAGCGGTGGTCGGATCCGCCTAAGCCGTGGCTGATCCACCAGCGTGGTGGTGGCCGAACGATGGTGTTGTTCGATCGCGGATCGTCGACCACTCATAAATCGCCACCAGTTTGGAGGTGCTCGATGGCATGATTCGATGATTGCAACGGTTTCCGATAGAATCCAACTCAATCACTTTTTCGAGCCCAAAGTTATCAGTCTGATAACGGGCCCAAACCATGTAATTTTTGGGCCACGTTCTTGGCCCAATAAGACTTATTGGGTTTTAAGCTTTTTGACCCAAATTAATTTTATTTAGATAATATATTTTTTTTATAAAAATCAGTTACATTATATTATAAAATTATGTTTAAGGGATTTTTAGTTAATAATTATCCCGAGTAAAATTGTGTTTTATCAAACCTGTTATTTGACCCGTTTGGTCAAATAAGTCTAGTATCATGTTTTGACCAGTTGGTCAAACCACGACACAGTTTATGGTCAAATGTTTATTTTTCCGACCAGTTTGTTCGAGGACCGGGTTTTGATATAACTTTTAGATAAAAAGCAAATATTTTAGAAAAACGGTTTTGCTTTATAAATAGATTTATTGATTATAAATCTTAGTATTTTTATAATTCAAGTAAAAACAGTTTTCAGTTCAAAATATTAGTTTCGGTTTATAAACAGTTTGTTTTATAAACCAAGTTTTGCGATAAACGGAACAAGATAATTTTTAACGGATCTAGGATTTCTTTATCGCTTTATTATATTGTTTAATATATATATAAATGTGTGGTTGCTTGAGTATATATATGCTTTCGTATATATCTATTATAGGGATTGCCAACTTAGACCTTTTGGATTAAATTTGGGGAGGCCTGCGTGCCATTTACAACCCCTTTGTAATAATGACCATAGGATAGTTATTTTTCCTTTTTTGGAGTTCCATCGAGAATGCCGAAGGCCAGTGGGAGCTACGCAAGAAAAACCCGATTTTTCTTTTCTGGAGTCCTAACGAAGATACCGGGGAGCCAGTGGGAGCTACGCGAGGTGTTAGAAATCCTTTAGAAAAATAGTCATTATTGGTCCTTAGGAATAAAGGGTGGCAAACCTATAATTAATTAGCTTTAAACTGCGTGGTTGTTATAATTATCTGTGTGTTTATAATTATTAACTGCGTGGTTGATTTTTAATCGTGATAGTATCAAATATGTTTTAAAAAATAGGAGAGAGTTTTAAAACTAGATTAAATCACGAGATCAAGTAGGTTTTAAAAATCAAAGTCACCAGCTTTTTCCAAAACCTTTTACGGTAGATTTTATTTTGAAACCAATAAAATTGTAAATAGATTGTTTAAAGACAAGTTGATAAAACAGTTAGTTTTGGACAACTAGCATGCCATCAAAACAGCTAGTTATGATTAGCAAGTGTGCTTTTAAAACAATTAGTTTTAATTGGCAAGAGTCTTTTGAAATAGTTAGTTTTAAAACAACGTATGTTTGAAACAGTTAGTTTAAACATCGGTTTCTTTTCTGTTCAAATAATCAGTTTTCCAAAGTTACAATTTTTCTAAATAACTGGACATTAAAAGGTTTTTCAAAAAATTATTTAAAAACCCTGATAAATCATAGATCAGTAGTGCAACTCATCTAGGGGCACCTCAGGCGTAAGGTACGCGGGCGTTCTAAGAAGAACACACCTTGAGCATCCGCGTTCAAACCCCAAGCTAGAGGGGATACTACGACTCTGCGAATTATCTCCGTGTTGTATCGGCCAGAGTAAAAGTGTCCAAGTCCCGAAATGGTGAGATCTGTTTTGGTTCTCATATGTTTACCGGGTGGTACCGGGCCAAAAAGCACTTAGAGGGACTGAAACATGTACGGATAATTACCGTTGTCCCGAAAAGATCTAGGAGTCATGTCAGTTAGATGTGATTGGTAAAAGTCCTTACCTACCGAAATAATACGTGGGCCTGGTGGAGCAAGAATATTACGCACATCAGGGCGTATGAAATAAGGATCCTAGTCCAATAAAATGATCATTTAAGGGTTTATTGATATTTGTTGGAAATTAGTCTATTCACAGTTGCTAAAAACCAAAGTTTTTAAAATGTAGATGGCAAACACAGTAACCAACACAAACAATCTTTCCCTCCGCTCCATCCTTGAGAAGGATAAACTCACCGGTTCCAATTTCCTTGACTGGGAGCGCAATCTGATAATTGTGCTCAGACACGAAAGGAAATGGTATGAAGAGCCTCTAGGGGAGGCCCCTCCAGCAAATGCCTCGGCTACTACCAGAAATGCTCACAAGAAGCATTCAGATGATTTGCTGGATGTTGGTTGTCTCATGCTTGCAACTATGAGCCCAGATTTGCAAACAGGGCACATAAATACAAATGCTTATGACATGATCCGCCAGTTGAGGGACATGTTCCAAACGCAAGCCCGCACAGAACGTTACGATGCCACGAAGGCATTTAACGAGTGCAAGATGATCAAGGGGACCTCAGTGAGTGACCATGTCATGAAAATGAAACGGCATATGGATCACCTGGAGAGACTCGGTCACCCAGTTCCGTTGCAGCTAGCAACGGATACTATACTCAACTCACTGTCAGAGGATTACAAGCCTAACATGAATAACATGGAGAAATCAATAGCCGAATTGCACTCCATGCTTAAGACTGCTGAGTTGAATATGGGGACCTAGAACAAAACCAAGGATTTGCTGATGGTGAGGGACGGAGGAGTAAAGAAGAAACATGGGCATGGAGGCACCAGTAAGGGAAAAAGGTCCAGTTCAGACCACCCAGAGTGCACCCAAGGTTCGTGAAAAGGGCAAAAGCAAGGGCTAGGGCAAGAAAGTTAAAACCTAACAGAGTAATGACCGAGAATTAATACTTCAAGTGCCATGAAGTCGGTCATTGGAGGCATAACTGCCCGAAACGTTACGAAGCAGGTATAAACACCTCAGGTATTCGTGACTGCTTAAGTTTATCACTTTCGCTTGCTAGTTTACAAATGATTTGACACCTAGAAGCAAATGTTTAATTGCAGGTGGTCATTAAAAGTGGAGTGCCCAGATTACAAGGATCAGCATACAGTTTACTTTTAGATATTATCAAGACAATTTTTATGATTTAAAACAATCTTGTTTTTCCAAAATTTGGATTTTTTGGGTTTTAAATGTTTATCGGTTTTAAAATTTAAAATTATAGTCTTGATTTAAATATCTTTATGCATGATATTTTGAATCTGTATAAGTCAAGTTAGACTTGATTCAAAATAAGATCCTAGATGTTGCCTATTACACTAACAGTATTACTTTAATTAAATAAAGTAATGTATATAAAAACTGTCAAAACACACGAAGTACTATAATGTGTTTTGAATAAAACATTTATGAGTAAAGGATTATGAAAGTATTAATTACTCATATGTTTTAAGGAATTTAGGATATTATCTCTGATATAGTTGATAATATCAATGTTTATAAAACTAGAGAAAATTCCAAGTTTTGGAATTAGGATTTAAATAAAGTCTAGTTAAGTTTTATAAATGTTAAAATTCTCGTGTTCATTACTTAAAATAGAATTGACTAAATAATCAAGGTTTGACTAAGTCAATAGTTAATTTTAAGTAATAGTTGGTTTTCATATAGGTTAGTGGGAGCCCAGTTTATTCTCTATCTAGTCTATGATAAAGAATAAAAGATAAAATTATTGATTTAGTATATCTCGGAATTCATGATCCAGGTAGGATGTAAATTCAAAAGATATATGATCTACTTTTCAGTCAAAAGGGTAGAACATAAGTTACAAAGACTTTGAAACAAAATAAAGTCATACTTGACTTTTGAGAAAAATCAATAATTAAAATGTGTTGGATTAGTTATTAAAGATAGTAATTATCTTTTAGACTAGAAAGTGTTGTAAACACTAGAAAAAATTTCCTGAAATTTGCCAGTTTAGTAAATGGAAATTTTATCTGATTTCAGGTAGAAATCATTCATCTACACAGCAATTAAGGAAAGTTGCAATTTAACTTTACATATTTAGTGAACTCAGAGTTAGTCCAGATCTCCAAGTTCAGGGAAATATGGTAAAGTGAAGTCTAATTTTTTGTTTTATGGTGTTTGCAAAACAAAATTAGCTGATACAAGTATAAAATCAGTAGGTGTTAAACTTGTAACATTTTTGGTTATAACTTTGATTAAACTGGTAAACATTAATCAAAGGGTTTAAACTGAAGTTAGGTGATACTTCGTTTAGACCAGTATTTAACAAACATTGAATAGACACAGTAAAAGGTAATTAAGAGATGCTATTAATTTTAGTATTATTACAAAGTGTAATATGGACTATACAAAAATTAGTCTCTTAAAATCGCTTTTATAGTTTGCATGTTTTATGATCCAGGAATGAGACTAGTACCCAGTCTTTCATTCGAAAATTGTCCGTGACAACTTATTGTGGTGGGAACCCAATAGGGTATTAAAGTCATTGTGAGTTTTTGGGTAGTTATGATCAGTGGGTTGAATAACAGCTACAAGCGTTGTAGACCAAAAACTGCACAGATATTCGATAGAGTAGCGAATATCGGACGTGATCCGCAGTTGAGACTACTTCTTGGATTTTGTCATAAGTAGAAGCTCACAGTGGTTGTCCCAATCACCTGAGGTATCTGGTTTGATATCATGAGGACAGCTGAATACTTAGTGCGTTCAACCGCTACGCCGTAACAGGGTGGCTATAAAGGACGTGACTAGATTCAGCTGAAGCCGTGGTGTTAAATGTAGATATGCAAGATGGGATTTGCACCTCTTCTTCGAAGAGAGATATTTCTGGGCCCCTTGACTGACTGAATATACTGATGAAGTGTATGGCCATGCCCAAACGAACTGATTAGTTCTTTGTCGTTTACCTATCAGTAGAGGTCGGATAGTCGAGAAACAGAATCATGAGTATTTAAGAGTTGACTTAATCCAGGCTCATACTCATAGATGAAATATCGTGTTGCAAAGGGAAAAGCCAAGATATACCCAATTTATGAACAGTTGTTTCATAAATGTTATTTCCTTATGGAAAAGGTCTAAATCACCAATCTGGGTATAAGAGTTCTTGTAACCTGGTTAGCCTAAATGCCTGTCTAGGGGCCTCCTTAGGACAGTGTAATCAAGACAGGTATTGCCAACTTGCACAAGTGGGAGTCTGTTAGTGATTATGTGCATAGATTGACAAACCAGTGATTACACATCCAATGTTACAAGACACTTGAGGGTCACACCTGTAAGAACTTATAAATCGAACAAGAATAAAACCCAGAAATGGAGAGATTGGATTTATAATAGTCATTTATAAATCATTTGGGTATTTTCAGTCAGAAATCCCAAAGTATGAGGGTTGTTAATTAATTAAGTGAATTATTTATTTATTAGTAAAAATAAATAAATAATAGAGATAAACTAATTAACTAAGAGATAATTATCTAGAAGATTCTTTCTTAAGGAAAAAGAAGGAATCAGATAATTATGGAAACTGGATTTGATGCAAACTCTTGGATTTAAATAAGCCTTAAGGGTTAAGAAATTTTCATTCCAATCATAATTCTTAATCAGTTTCCACCAACAAAATCCTCTCTCTCTCTTTCTCTCTCCAATCGGCGCCGGCCTCACCATCAAAAAAAACCAGTTCGGTTTTTAGTTTGCTCGGGTTTTTGGATTCTACTAGAGGAACGTTCGTGTGGTTGATCACCGGTGGATTAAAGCTCAAGCATTCCAGGTAAAATCCCTTATTAGTTAATGTCTAAATAAATAAAAACGACGATCGTGGTTTTCGGGTTTTTATCCAAAATCGCTTCCGCTTGATTGGTGTTCTTCGTATCAGTTTGATTCGGGGATCATAGAAAAACCCAACAGATACCACATAACATTTAAGGATTACTTTCTCAAGCATGAATACACCGTATTCTACTCGATAGAGCCATATCATCCTTTAGCATCATACTTTCGTGCCCTGCCTCTAAGCTTACAACTTAGCCATTTTAATCACAATAATTTCTATTGCATACATCAAGTATTTATCCCACACGGTCTCGTGACCTCTATCATTATGTTACCATGTTTATTCGATAACCAATATTCACATGTCAAATCATAGCTTACGTAGAAAATCGTGCAATTTAAGGTAATAAGTGAAAAAATTATAGATAGACTCCCACATTGCACGCATACTAAAATTGTTATCACTAGGCCACATAAATCTTAAATCCGCATAATTCTAGTGTTCCCTCAAAATCCATGGTATTCCCCAAACCTTGTCATTTGTGTAATTTATCAAAGGTGTGACTAATAATGCTAGAAACACCTAGGAATGTTACTATGTCTTGCTTTCTGACTCTTCCAAATTCATGACCGTTTCAAACCATTAACTCCTTTAACATACACTTAGGTTATGCTATGTAGCCACTCAATTGTACCACCTCAATAAATAGGCCGTATAGGTCAAATGTCCCTAAGTCCTTCCGATCCGATTCCCATTCAACTAGTCGTCTAGGGTAAACAATTGCTAAATATTAATTTTCACTCTTAAGTAGGATGATTCACCACTAAGATTTAATCTTAAATCACAGTATTTAAAACTTTCCCAAGTTGATGCCATAACACAACCCCTAATTAAGACTTACCGTACTAGGGGCCCTTTAATGTTCGATCACAAATCTTATCATAAGAAAATCGAGGAAGAGAGTAAGAATAGGCTACCATACGTACCAACATTTATCAATCATTACATCAATAGTAACCAAGAATACTCAAATGATACATTTATAACTCAGTAGCTAAGTGATTTATGAATAGATCATACACGAGATTCCCTGCCTCTATCAACGCAAATTCTCGATCCATTTTATTTCGTATCCCTAGCGCTCTCCCCACCTAAAACTTTACCCAAGGTAGGTGACATGTCTATTAGTGCACTAAGTTTAAGTCTAGGTATTCTATGTGTAACACCCCAAAAATTGGAGTCAACAAAAACTTTCATTAACGAAAGGTGGTAATACAAATTTCGCCAAAGTGTGAGCTCTTCCCAAAAATGGGGTATAAAGTAATGTACAATTACAATGTTTGTAATTTAAATGAAGCGATTTAATAACCAACAAGTCTAATTCCTAACAAGGAAAAGACTACAAAAGGTTATCAGTCTCTACTATCAACTCGCGGTCTAGATGACCGGACTCTTCACACGATTCCCCAAGCTCACTCTAAACCCAAACATTTACTTTGGAGCGGCGCCACTAGCACCTGAGAGACACATCGACACCACGCAAGTGTTAGGCCAAAAGAGCCTAGTGAGTTGTACCAACAAGTACGATACATATAGAATCATGTTAATACATTTGATGTATACATAAGGGTATTTAAACAACATAATCAAAGTATACTTTTACGGCTTATCTTTTATCTTCGGAAACAGTGGGAGCGACCCACTTCCACCAACCAATATCCCTACACTCGTTACTTCCAAACACCCCGATGCCAAATTTAGCCTGACATCATCCACTGGGGCCCGCACACCTCGGAGCCACCCGAGATACCGGCGACATAGGTGCATACCTATTTCAGTACCTCCCAAGACTGTTTGGTGTGGACATATTGCGTTGGATCGTCCATTGTTATTTATATAGCCGTATATCTGCCGCCAGTCCCATCACTCTTTACTTCCAAACACCTCGATGCCATATCTATCATGACACCATCAATAGAGGCCCACGCACCTCGGAGCAACCCGAGAGCCGGTGACATAGGTGCGTACCTATTTCAGTATCTCCCAAGACTGTTTGGTGTGGAAACATGGCGCGGAATATACTTAATTACACATACGTACTGTCTAGAAAGACTCATACAATTATCTTAACCTTTCATAGGTATTGATCGAGGGTCTCAAGCCCTTCATTCATTTCATATAAGTCCACATTCTCGGGATATAATTCCTTCACATCATTCCGCAGCATACATAATAACACGTATTTCTCATAAATACATTCATCATATAATCACATAGATTTAACTCATGCATTAGTAGCATACGATAATCTACTCCATGTATACGATATTCCAAGTCAAGCCATTCATACAAGCATCGTTAATCATTCATTTCATGGCAATCCTTAAACCTAACATTTTAGGCATTTCATCCTTAATCATGTTTAATCACCACAACCAAGCAAGACATGTAAATCAACAAGATGATGTGCTCTCAGTTTTAACAAAACGGGTTTAGCAACTCACCTTAGGGCTTATAAAGCCAAAAGCCCCAAATCTTATGAAACCCTAGATTAGTTGCGTAGATGACCACCTCAACTGATAAAAGGTTAATGCTCTTAGATTAGTTCAGATCTACAACATATATTACTAGATCTACAACATATATTACTAGATTTACACTTAAAACCATAGATAAAACTTACGCCATCAAGATCTTGGTTGAAGCCCTAAAATGAAGAACTCTCCAATGGTGGAAATGGAAGCTTAAGGTGAAGGAGATGAAGATCTTAATACTAGATCTTGCTAGTGGGTGATGAATGATTCTTTGAAATGCTTGAAGGATGAGCATTCTAGGCTCCAAAATCGTTTCCAAGAAAGAGAGAAGAAGAGAGAAGAAGTTTTGGGTGAGAAATGAGAAGAAAAGCTGAAATGGTGAATTTAAGCATCTGGTACACGCGGGCTATAGTGCCATGCGATTGTGCAACTGGCACAATAGCATGGCACAATCGCAAAACAAAAAAAGGGCTTTGGCTATTATGACATGCGATTGTGCCACTAGCACAATAGCATGGCACAATAGCAGAGAGTGTACTGAGCTGAAAGTTTAATTTTCCAAGGCATTGGCTATTGTGACATGCGATTGTGCCACTGGCACAATAGCATGGCACAATAGCAAAGAGTGTACCGAGCTGAAAGCTTAATTTTCCAACTTTGGGTTGTAGCAAGAGATAAAGAGTTTCATAAAATGGCTTACTATTAAATATGGTACCGAAATTTGAGGGACAAACAAAAGTGTGAGACAAGAGGGGCGAGATTCTTATTTACAAAAAGTACGGGTGTTACACTATGGTCAACACCTAGTTCGCTTAAACTAAAGCTCTGATACCACTTGTAACACCCCAAAAATTGGTGCTAACAAAAACCTTAAATGAAAGTTTGGTACAAATAAGACGCCAAGGCGTGAGCTTAACTCAATAACTAAAACAATAAAACTGTTAAAAATACATGAACATAATTCAACGGGAGAGGAATAACAATTAGCTAAACCATCTCCTGACTAAGGGAGGGACCCTATGAAGAATTATCATCTTAAAGTCGGTTAAGAGTCCAAAGGTCCGGCCCCCCATGAGCATCCCATGATGCTCGTCTCGCACACTTAGACCTGCTTGCTACCAGAACCTGGAATACACATCGACACCAAACAAGTGTTAGGCCAAAAGAGCCTAGTGAGTTGTACCAAGCAAATATAATACATATAACATCACGTAGAAACTTACGATATATATATATATGCGAGTATATAAATGAACATGAATAAGTATACTTATATGTTTTATCTTTTATCTTCGGAAACAGTGGGAGCGACCCACTTCCACCAACCAATATCCCGACACTCGTTACTTCCAAACACCTCGATGCCGAATTTAGCATGGCACCATCCGAGGGCCGCACACTTCGGAGCCACCCAAAATGCCGGCGACATAGGTACACACCCCAAGACTGTTAGGTGTGGACATATTGCTTTGGATCGTCCATTATTATTTATATAGTTGCATATCTGCCACCAGTCCCATCACTCTTTACTTCCAAACACCTTGATGCCGAATTTAGCATGGCACCATTCGAGGGTCGCGCACTTCGGAGCAACCCGAAAGCCGACGACATAGGTACACACCCCAAGACTGTTTGGTGTGGAAACATGGTGTTGGATTTGCTTAATTATACATACACTTCATGTATTTTTCACCCGGTCTAAAAGACCATACAATACCATGCGATGTTCGAGTTAAATATTATCGAAGGTCTCATGACCCTCATTTCTCTTATAACGAACCAACGTTATTGGGGATTCAATTCCCTCACATCATTCCATGGCATACAATATAACTCACGTATTTCCCATATAACATACATCATATAATTACGTGGGTTTAGTTCACACATCATGAGCATACAACAATCTACTCAATACATCCATATAAGCATCATAAGCTCATACAAGTATGATTAATCTCAAAACCTAACAATTTGGGAGCTTCATCCATAATGACATTTATTCGCATAATTCAAGTATAGCATGTTAATTCAAGCAAGATGATGTGTATCCAGTTTTAACAAAATTTTTAGAACTCACCTTGAGGCTCGTAAAGCCAAAAGCCCCAAATTTCACATAGAACCCTAGATAAAGCTTGAATGAACACCTAAACTGATAAGGAGTTAAAACCTTGGATTAGTTCCATATCTACAACATAAAACACTAGATCTATACTTAGAATCATACATAGAACTCACCTCTTCAAGATCTTGGGTGAAAACCCTAAGATGGAGAACCTTCAACAATGGTGGAGAGATGGTGAAGAAGATGAAGTCATGGAAATCTCCACCCTCTAAACTAGTAGATCTAGCCTCCAACACTTCCGAAAACATGTAATCCACCTAAAACAACACCCAAATCTATGACAAGTATGGAAGGAAAGGTTTGAAGATGAATAACCCACGAAATCTAAGCTTAAACTCGAAGGAGATGAAGAGATTACATACACCAACGATTTTGAACTACCAAATACTTGAAATCCATTGATGTAGTCTTGAAGAGCTTGAAAAATCGGAGAAAAACACAAAAAGAATCGAGAGAAACGGAGTTGAAATGAGAGAGTTATGCCCAAGTGAAGAAAGGGGCTATTTAACCCGATTTCCCAAATCAGCAGACACCTAGCGATCGCTAGGTGTAGAGGCTAGTGATCGCTAGCCTACTGAAATGGCTTCCTAGCGATCATGAGCTTCTAGACGGTCCAACAGAACTCCCCAAAAAGATACCTAGCGACAATGAGCCTGATGCTAGCGATCGCTAGCCATCTGGATGTTTTGGGTGAAAACTTGTTTCGGTCACAACTTTTTCGTTATAGCTCCGATTTCGATTCCGGAAGAACCATTGGATTCGTATTTCAATTTGCCATCCAACAAGACCATAAAATCTAGGTTTTGATCAAAAATCCTATTTTTCATATTTTCTTAAAAGATAAGTTTTACTCAGACCCGAATTCGCATTTGTCCAAAAATCACGGGTGTTACAAAAGAAGTACGTAGAAATAAAATTTTCATTCCCCCAATTTGATCAGGAATGAAAATTAATGGATCTACAGAATTGATTCCATTATATAATATCAAACCAAACAACAGTTTTCATTATCATTTTCATTCTTTACCCCCCAATACCCCAACCAAACACTCCTGAATGTTTGTCGTCCTTTAACTATACACCTCACCAATATGTTTTCATCATTGATCTAACTTATTTTAAGCTATTATTTGATTTTTTTGAAGACATTAACACTTTTGATCAAAAATATTTTTGGACCCCAACAACCACCACAAAAACCAATCCCATGGTTTGAAAATGGGTTTATGACTTGTAAGGGTAACTAACTATTCGATTTGTACAAATGTTACCATTAAAACGAAAGGTGCATGCGTGCTTAGTGATCTACCAATGAGTGCAACTGCTATTCATCGAACAAGTTTTCATATTTGAAATTTAGGTGCTATTATTTATCTATGGTATTAAATATTGGTAATCTATTATTTATGGTTTGATTGAATATAATAAGAATCTAGAATCATATTTGAAAAAAGAAATTACAAGAATCAATACTTTCATTCGGTATATAAATGAGAAAGAAAGCTATTACCTAGCTAAAACATTTAACGGGTAAATATATTTATCAACAATTCATTTTAATGATCGAGAATTTTACTTGATAAACCAAATAAAGGTAGTGCTTTTACATGTAAGCATTTACCCATTAATCATTTGATAAACGAATCCTTAAAAATGTTATTATTCTGAATGATCGGTTTTATATGTTGTAATATATATGATTACTTGAAATAAGTATGATTACCTGAATTAGAGTATGATTACTTGTTTAGACCATTTTCAATGAACATGTCATATTTTCACATCATTTGGTATTATAGTTGGGGGTTGGATTTTGATGAGAAGTTGAGTTAAAAAATTGACAAATTTGAGAAATGGTTATCAACCATTGAATGCAAATTAGGATGTGTTCAGTGGCATATCCAAGATTTGTTCCTAGCGGGGTCACCTTTAAGATAGATTAACGGTCTGTGAAGTTGTCCGGTACGTTTTAGCTTAATTCCACCATCTCGAGAGTTTTTAAGGTTTTCATGATTGACATCAAGGAATTTTAAGTTTTTTAATCAGTTCTGAGGGATTTTTTTTTATTTCGAGAGACTCTTTTTGGATTTTTGGTTGATTTCAAGGTACTTTTTTATGAGTGATGGATCCAAGACGAGAAATTAGTGGAGGGACACCACGATAAAATATTAAAAAGTTTGATTTTCACATAAGACCTTTCGTAGCACAAGCTTGGGTAGGGACGGATAGAGAATTAAATTCAGCGGGTTCCAAGGGTTCATGGTACGGGCTTCACGGGTAAGGACAGGTAGTACCTAGCGGGTAGGGGGATGGGTTTCCAAACCCTTCGAACCCGCCTCTCTCTCTCTCCCCCTCTTTCTTTTTCTCTCTCTCTCTCTCTCTCTTTCTCTCTCTCTCTCTCTTATTTATATTAAATTAATAATAAAAAATCAGAGGGTATGAAATATTGGTGCTACTCCACTTGAGGGTTCAGATGGTACGATGAAAAAAACCGATGTGACGCTAAGGTGGCATGAAAGATGTGGGGTATGAAAGATTGGTGCTATAGATGGTCTCTCGGCTTGAAAATATCCATCAATTTATCAAACAAACACACAATTCATATCGGGGTAAATTGGTCATTTTTGTTGTTCAGACCATTGATTCAGATAACAAAGTAAACAATAACACACATTTATACAGACAAACAAATTTATCCATACAAGACTTAATAGGAAATTTGGTAAACAACTCCTAAGAAAGAAAAAAAAATCATTTTTTTAGTGAAGGTCGATCCCCCCTACCAACACATGTGAATCCGTTCATAGATGAGATGCACCAAGATAACATATTTTGAGATGCACCAAGATAACATATTTTGAGATGCACCAAAATAACATATTTTGAGATGCACCTAATCAATCTTCGTATCAAACACGATTCATAAGTGCCTTTAAGATTAAAAATAATAAACGGTTCAAATCCACTTTTCGTACTTCTCGTGATAACTCATTTCTTATTATAACTCAACTTCTCATATCATGGTTCATTTATAGTTAAGTTGGTGTAATCTTTTATTCATTGTGAATTTGGTAATTCAAAGGTTTTGTCAATAAGATATTGTTTTTTTTAAGGAATTAACCCGGAAATATTATAAAAGAAAAAGACAACGGGCACTAACACCCAAGCAAGTAGTCAAAACCATAGACAGGCCATATGGCGAACCAAATAAGAAAAGCAAACAACCAACCAAAAAGGAAAAGAACCAAAACAAGAAAACACCACCAACGCAAACCAAAGAACCATAAACACAAAACAAACCAAACTAAGATCATCAGCTAAGTCTTCTTTCCAGTCTCCACATCGCTTCCCTTGCCAAGATCAGGTCCCGTACTTGCTTGTAAACCACAATCGACGGCTGTTTCATCTTCTGGAATAACCTTCTGTTCCTTTCCCTCCAAATGAAATAAACCGCACCCGACAACGCCAACCTATGAGTCATTCTGCAAGGACCTCAGGCATCATTTAGATACTCCATAATTACATTCCAAACCTCCGGAAAACCATGCAAACCAACCATCCTCTTCAAACGTCGCCATATGTCACGAGAATAGGAACACCCAAAGAATAGGTGGTCATGAGAATCAGCACACGTTTCACATAACGGACAGCGTAAATCCGAAGCGTGACCTTTAAACCTATGCGATCCTGTGTAGGTAGTCTTCTATGACAGGCAGTCCACATACAAAACCCATGTTTCGGAACATGACCTTTAAACCAGACATATTTTGTCCAAGGTAGAGATTGAAACGCGCCCGACAAAGACCGCCATACTTCCTTTATCGAAAACTCAATCCGATGATCACCAACCCCTTTCCACCGTAAAACATCAGAAGTTTCCGAAGCAAGAGGAAGGGGCTGAGAAAAAGCATTCGGATTCATATTGACCCACACTTCCGGCCAAACACCATTACAAGTATCAATGAGATCCCTTACTGAAGACAACGAGTCAAAACCTTCATTTGTAAAGCGACGATAAGGAATAAGAGCCGATAATGATCCAGCCTCCAGCCATGTATCCGACCATGCATTCACCTGAACACCCGACCCTACCTGATAGACAAAGAACTCTCTTACCGATGGCCGAATATCAAGAATTTTCCTGAATATCCAAGACCATTGCTGTTTCGGTCTAAGGGTCCAAAACGAATGTTGCCGAATGCAATAGCTCCAGATCCAATTAACCCAAAGAGAATTCCGATGTGTGAGAAGATCCCATATGTGCTTAGCTATAAATGCTCGGTTCCAAACCCCTAATCGCTTGAACCCTAACCCACCATTCGGATTGGTTTACATATCATCTCCCACGAAATCTTACATTTGCCCTTTGAGTTATCTCCTTGTGCCTATAGAAAATCACGAAAACAACTCTCTAATTCATGTACAATCGCAGACGGAAGTACATAAATTAACATCCAGTAAAGCTGCATGGATTGGAGAACAGAAACAATAAGCTGTTTTCGTCCACCAAACGAAAGGAATTTGGATTTCCAGTCGTGTATCCATACTTTAACCTTGTTGACTAAAGGTGCAAAATCTGATACCCTGAGACAAACCAGAGATAAAGGAACCCCAAGATATCGAATCGGGAACGTACCAGGATTAAGAGGAAGATAATCAAGAATAGCAGCACGAGTTTCATTTGAAACATTACAAAAGAAGACCTCACTCTTAGAGAGATTCGGTTCAAGTGCCGAAACCAGACGAAACCTATCCAATGCTCGCTTCACAACCTCTACCGACCGTAGGTCACCACCCGTAAAAACAAATAAATCGTCAGCAAAACATAGGTGAGTAATAGCAAGCTCATCACACCCCAGATGGAACCTAAAGTCATCGGCTTCTGCAATGCACTGCCTTAACATCATGGAGAAACATTCCATAACTATGGTAAAAAGATAAGGAGAAATGGGATCACCTTGCCTTAAACCACGCGCACCTTTAAAAAACCCAAAAGTTTCTCCATTAAGAGCAATAGAGAAAGATGACGTATTCAGCATCTGATCAATCCAATTACAGAAGACAGGATGAAAACCGAATCCCTGAAGCATCCTCAACAAAAATCTCCAATCAACGGTATCATAAGCTTTCCTCAGATCTATCTTAAAAGCACATCTCGGCTGACCTATATCTCGCTGATACCCCGCAACCAACTCATGAGCCATTAAAATGTTATCAGCGCAGAGATCCTTCTACCAAGAATAAAAGCTGACTGATCAGGGCCAATAAGATGTGATAAGAAAGGTTTCATGCATTCAGCAATGATCTTAGATATCACCTTATATAACACATTACAACACGAAATAGGCCTAAAATTAGTCACATGAGTTGCATTTGGCACTTTAGGAATAAAGCAAAGCAATGTATGGTTCAACTCTTTCAGCAACTTTCCCGAATAGAAAAAATTGTGAACCGCCACTTGCACATCCCTTCCCACTATATTCCATGCAGATTTGAAAAACTTTGAACTATACCCATCAGATCCAGGTGCCTTATCATTACCGATGTTAAACAGAGCCCACTTAATCTCATCATCTAGAATAGGCCGAATCATATGCAAGGAATCCGAAAGTGACAAAGAATTGTGAAAGAAATCATTCGGCAGAAACGGTTCTACCAAAGGATCCCTCATACCAAGAAAATCTCGGAAGGGTTCCACAAATAATGCACCTACGACCTCATCATATACATATCTTCCTTGAGAATCCATAATTGAGCGAAGAAGATTTCGATTCTTCCTTTCTCTAACAACTTGGTGAAAAAATTTTGAAGTTTTATCACCATCATGCAACCATCTCACCTTTGCTCTTTGCTTGAGGTATAACAACTCATCATTCCGTGCCTGCTCATATGCAAGAGAAACATGTGCCAAATCCTCTATTAGAATTGGATTCGTAGGATCCATGTCATAGACCAACTGTATTGCATCTAGCTCCGTTCGAAGCTTAGTTACCCTTACAGAAACATCACCAACCAGATTTCTTATTTTCCAAAGTGCTGCTTAAGACGTTTAAGATGACAAAGAATGCGATGCATAAAAGATCCAAAAACCGGGAACGTCCATTCCTGAGCCATAATGTCTAAAAAAGCCGTATGATCTATTATAAAGTTATCAAACTTAAACCCACGGGTTTTCTTACAGATTGTGGCTGGAATCTCCAAAATACCACATGCATGATCAGAAAGGCCTCGTGTAGCAAAAATAGCCGAGGAACCATCAAACAAAGACAAAAACGAGGTATTAGACATGATTTTGTCCAATTTTCGCAAAAGACCATCCCCTCCTTTCGGCTTCTGAACCCAAGTATACTGAATACCTGAGTAATTAATATCAAAGATTTCAATGTCCTCCACACAATGGTAAAAATCCTCCATACTTGGATTTCGCCTAGAGCATCCCCCAAAACCATCATGCGGAAACAAAATGGAACTAAAATCACCTAAAACAACCCACGGCTTGTCTCCCATAAGAACCCTAGCTTTTCGCAACCTAGACCAAAGCTCCTTCCTTTTAAACATAGAGTTTGAACCATACACATCCGTAATGAAAAAAGAACAATTTCCACTTCCACCACGTAATTTAACAAAACAGTGCGTAAATTGTGCATGCGACTCAATAACCATAATATCGCAAACACCTTCATCCCAAGCAAGTAAAATACGGGCACCACCATCCGTAGCATGGACATTAGAAATCCAGCTCCAAGAACCGAAGACATCAACAACAATTCTTGGTAAAACATCCACCCTAACATGCGTTTCTACTAATGCACAAAACGAAAGACCAAAATTACGAACAAGATCCCTTACCTCCTTTTGTTTTACGGTAGCATTTAGCCCTCGTATATTCCAACAAGATAACTTAAACATGAGGTAACAAAGACTCCTTTCCATGATGAACCCGCTTCAAACTCCCATCTTTGCCTCGCGTGGTTCCATCCGTGTTCTCCAGATTTGGTAAAGTAGAGAAAGCATTCGTTGTATTCCCCTCCCCCGGCGAACCAGGTTTAGAAGCAACAAATACACCTCTTCTAGCTGTATAACTCTTAACAGAATTCACCACCGATTTTTTACATTGTAGGTCAGGAGCACCCCTTGGTAAAGCACACATAATTTGGTACCGCAGCTGATTGCAAAGGAGGACTCGAATGTGCACCTTTATTACTCCTTGAAGTACCTTCCTTCTGTTTGGGATTACCTTGTACCTCACTCGAACTAGGCACAACTCCCACCTCAACATTTGGCTCAACACTAGCATCCTTCCCATCTAGTATTCGATCCCCTCTAGCTTCCTTATCCTCCTCGGCTGGAACTTTATTTGTAGCTATAGTAGAAGCAGAAGTTGAACCACCCCCAACACCAGTAGTTTTCTTAGGAATCCATTTCTTCTTAACAACTTTTTGAAAACCCTCATCATCCACCATTGGCGATTTACCCTTATCACTCTTCACAATATTCGCTCTAGCACAATTTGTAACCTTATGTCCAAAAACAAGACAATGAGAGCATTGGATTGGTTCCCATAAATATTCAACTCTTAACAAGACTTTCATATCATCACCACCTATTAAGCTAGGAATAACAATCTCCAATTCCTTTTTGAGTTCACCAACAGCCCACACATCAATCAACAGTTTCGCAAACCCCGGCCTCCCCCAAGCTTTGTCACACATTGAAGTGGTACAAGCATCCATAAGCGTAGGAACACCCAGAGCACTCGCGATTCTACTTATGCCTTCTTTGATGAAAGCAATAAGTGGAATATTATGGATTTTAACCCATAGTGGACAAGATTTATGTTGGGGTTTAGACAATCCTTTAGTTGGATCCCACGGAAATAAATAGAATGGTACTCCAGACATCATAACCGAACCCAAACCAGCCACCTGATTAGCTCCCCCCACCGTCTCAAACTTAAAAAAGAAAATTCCATTTTCATTCAACATAGCATCCACAAATCCAAACTTACCCCATTGAGCTTTAGCATAACGTTTAACCGTAGCAAATTGGAGCCGTGGACCTAAGAAATAACCACATACCGTGGTTAAAAAAGAAGCACTAGCCTTTTTAGCAAGCTCCAATGGTAATTTAATTTGGCACCGAGTCTTATCCGCAAGAGGAAAAAACTCCAAAGAAGCTTGTGTAAGACCACTTGGACCCACAGCATCAGAAAAACTCCTCTTTGGTTGGTCATTTGGTCCCAATTTGAGCCGATCATCCACCGAAAGCCTTTCAAACACTGATTTCCTTAAGGTTTCAGTGTTATCAGTTGCCAAACCCTTCTCCGGTTGAACATCATGCGACAAGGAGACATTATCCTCATCCTCTGAGGCATCATCTTCAACAACCATAGTGGGATCCGGTTCTCCCAAGTAAGAAGCCCCAGACACAATCAAATCCATCGCATCCTCCATACGGAAGTGAAATCCGAAAATAAATGCAGTATTATGATCTGTTAACCCTACGACGGCTGTGGCCGATACAAGACAAAGAAGGTCGAAGCGCTGAAGTCTCGCCAAACCACAACGGTGCAAGGAAAATAAATCAAACACTACACAATTCCCAGATTTACAACAAACCGTATAGAAAAGCAAAAAACGTACACACACCGGCTGACGTAAGCCCTAGCAAACGGTCTCTGAAATCCCAACACAACAGGAAACCGAACACCGAAAAACGACAAGAAAGAAGCAGGAAAACGACAAACTGCAGCAAACCGAAAGCCATAGACCAACAAGCGACCGTGATCAAAACCCTAAATCCAACACAGCCACAACAAGACGACGACAAGCAATAGGTCAACAAACCCTAGGTCACCGTCGATGGTTCAGACACCTAGAAACAAACAAGAGACACAAAACAAGAGACAGAAACGACAAAATAGTCTATCCTCACGAAACCCTAAATGCGTCGTAAACAGAAAAAAAACACATGCACATGCAACACACAAGAAACCCTAATCACCAACAGACCAATACGAAGCCGTATGCGCTGCAGATACGACAGAGAAGGAACCCTAATCGTCCGACAGCAAAACGACAAAACAAAATGAAAACCCAAAACCCTAGGATTTGCGATCGAACTCCCACAAAATCGAAAACGCAGACAAAATCAGCCAAATTGATAGAAAAAAGCGAAGCCTACATGGCCTAAACCGGTGTAGGAAACACGCTAAACAATCGTATGACTAATCAAATCCACAGAATTATAGTCGTAAAAGCAAAGATGATCGAAGCGAAAACCCTAGGACTGTACACACGAACAAAAACGAAATCTCTCTCAAACAGACACCGAATGAAACCAAACAGAAAGCTTACCACACACCGAAACCCTAGCATTCATCGGAGAAGACGCCGGAAATCCTAGAGGTTGTCGTCTAAAACCCTACGCCAAAATCGCCAAAATCGCCCCATAGAGAGAGAATTCCCTATTCGAGCTAGAAGTTGAAGATTTCACTTGTTGGGTTATATAAGATATTGTTAATTAGTGGATGAAATGAGTAAACATATAACAAACCTTGGTTGTATAAAGATTGCCAAAAGAAAGTGTTTGATAAAATGTCTTAAAGATATATAGTCTTTAAAAATTTATGATCGACGGAATATTGTAATATCTTTTATGAAATTATTGTTAATTATTTGTTAATTGTTGTGTTGATTTGTATAATTATTGTTATTATTTAAATTTCTATTAACATTTTCAATTTATTCGATGTTGTCGAGGGTTCAAAATATAAAAGTTTAAATTCTTTTAAATCGCTATCAACTATATGATGGTCATTTTTTTAACAATGTTATTGACAATTTTATTAACGATAAAATCAGGTTAATTTCTGCATTGAAAGTATAAAAGTAAGTTTTGATATTGATATGGGTAAAGAAAAAAAAATCACTTAATAAAATGTGAATTTAGCAATGTTCCTCTCCTCTAAACCAAATTATGCCTACGTAATTATGATGTTTATAGTTGAAGATCGTTTTATCTTCATTTTTTTCCTATGATTTTCACTTACTTTGTGGATTAACATATTTAGTAATATATAAAAACAAATTATTTGAGATTTGGTTCTTGAAGTAAATATTAAAAGCACAAATAATTCAACTTATACAATCTCAAGCAACAAAGCTCATCTAAACACTATATTTTTACAACACATTTATTATATGATTTTGATATTCATAACATATTATAAAATCCGTTCTTTTTCGTGCCTTTGATTGACTTATACCCAATATTATATTGGGTTTACTTCACCGGAGTGTATCCAACTTGTCACGAAAAGTTATTGTATGTATTGAACTTCTATTTTTTCTATTGTATGTATCAAACATATCAAAACTACCGAGTGTATGTATCAAACTTATCAAAACCTACCACGAAAGTGTATCCAACTTGTCACAAAAGTATATCAAAATACATCAAATGGTAGGTTTTTATAAGTTTGATACATACAATGGACAAAATCAAAGTCAAATACATACAATAACTTCTCGTGACAAGTTGGATACACTTCGGTGAAGTAAACCCTATTATACTTATCATGAGACTATCTAACTAATAATTTGTTACAAAGTTTTCATTATCTATAAAATAACATTTGAATGCTTACATTCCTCTTATAATAGTTTTTACTCTATCAAGCGAGCTTCTTCTCTCAAGGGCTCGAAGGGTATTGATGTAGAAACTATAGAGCTTTGAACATTCTAAATTTTAGTGCAAACTTTTAGTAGGTTGGCTTGTGGAGTGGACATCACATCATCTTGATCACTACAATCATGTTAGGTATATAGGCACAATCATGTGAAGATATAATAGTATATAGAAAGTTAAAAAGAAGAAAGAGAAAAATGTGATTTATTTGTGACCACTCAAGTTGTAGCTTGCAATCTTAGTTCTTTTAATTTATTTCTTTTTGTTAAGTGATAATGTTACAAAAACAGTCCTACTCTAAACAGGTTATAATAAATGTATAAGTACATTTTAGTCTCTAAACCTTATATTGGTATTGGATTTATTGGGTTAGTTTGATTTTATTAGTTTTTTATGTTGTATGGCACAAATATTTGTACGAGACATAAGATTGGTCGGTTACAACTTACATGAAAGGCCAATGTGACGTAATTGTGTACTTGTGTCATTGCTAAACTACTTTATTCATCCCTTGAAAGTTGAACAACCTAGGTCCCAAATCAAGACATGTGCACCCCTAAACTTCCTGCAATATAGTATCACATATGATTTCCTTGTTGGGAACTATGGAACAAAGTTAAGCACAAGATATGTCCCTATTTGTCTCTGTTTTTATCACGAGTAATGAATTTGAAGGTTTTACAACACTCATAGGAATGAAACATCATTAATTAGGTATTATATTTTTCATGATGAATATCTCATGACTGTCGGGGACAAGTGGGGTGTTATCCTTTGTCTGGGGTTCACAATAGAAGTTAAGTTTGTAACTGATCCTACCCACATATATAGGGGGCTAATCAGATAAAAAATTGGTAGTTTGTGATAATTATGCATCCAACCTCAATCAATCATCTACTGATATTAACTTTTTGGGAAAAGTAAAAAAAACCAACGAACTATTCCATTTTGAAAGATTAAGTCCCTAAACTTTTTTTTTAAGAAAAACTATTAAACTTTTTCATTTTGAATGATCAAGTCCCTAAACATTTTTTCCAACAAAATAAATCATTGAATTTTAAAAAAAAAATCTACTTATATTTGTTTAACCTAAACTAACATAGTTATATTTTACCTTTAAAACATTCATAGTCGGTTACTTTTAATTTTTTTTTTATTTTATTAAAATGGTGTAAGTAACTAATTTTTGAAAGTTTAATGGTTTAATTATTGAAAAGAAATTGTTCGAGAACTTAATCACTCAAAACAAAAAAGTTTAATGATTTTTTCATTCAAAATAATAGTTTAGTGACTTAATCATTCAAAATGAGAAAGTCTAATGGTTTTTTTGTTTAAAAAATTTGTTTAAGGACTTAACCATTCAAAATGTTATAGTTACGGATTAACTCTTATTTTAGTTACGGATTGTCTATCATATAACATATATAAACAGAGTGATAGGCCAAATCAAATTTAAGTGATTTGGTTTTAGAGTTATGGCCAAAAGAAATAATACTGAAAAAATCTTTTTCTTTTCTAGTAATACACATATAGGGTGGAAGTTATCAACGTGTTCATGTATGGATCATCTGTAGAGCAAATTTATTTTGGTTTCTATGGGCTCAGACGATAGTTCTAGATATGGGTGCTCATAGGTTGGAGGCATTTGACCAACCCAACCCTACGTTGACATTTTGAAAATTTTCAATCCAACACAACCAAAACAAAAGTAAAACCTAACTGTTCGGGCAGGTCGATTTGATCGGGTTGTGTTTTAACAAAGTAAAAAAACATTGAAAAAAAAATAAGGAAATACTTCCATTGAAAATATAAATAGGAAACTCTTTGAAATAATATCAATTTCATTGAATATTAGGCATTGATATATTTGATATATATATATATATATATATATTCTAATATATAACTTTATGATTTCACATGGGTTTATTTTTTTTTTTTGAATGGCACTAAACTCACACACGCACCCGCGGTATCCGGGCATCCAATTGGGCAGCACCGACTAATCCGCGGCGACTCGGCCCAGTCCACATAGACTGGACCCGCCCAGGCACGACAAAGCCCGACCTATGGCCGAGCCCGCATGCCCATAGACTGGCATGCCCGTTACCTGGACCCAAACCGACCCGAAGGCCGGTCCAAAGCCTGGGTATCGCCAAAGTGCTACTCCCATGGTTTGAACCTGAGACCAATGGATACCATCCACTAGCCCCAAACCTTTTGCCACTTGAGCTACACCTCTTTGATTTCATATGCTCGTTATTATCGAATTGTTTTGGGCAACTTGTACATATTAAATAAAAACACAATAATATTAAAGATACCACTACAACTATTATTAGGTTATCGAGTTGGTTGAGTTACTTTGTGTCTAACGTGATATCAACCTAATTGATTCGGGTTGCCTAGTTTTTGTATAGATTATATGTCGAGTTACCTCGGGTTAATTTTTTCGGGATTGGGTTGATTGGGTTGGTTGGTTTTTTTAGCACTCCTAGCTCCAGACCATAATAGTGTGTTTTAATTCATTCTAATATGTGATTAGGTCCATTTGGGTTTTAATTCTTTTACAAAAGTTTTCTATTAAATTGTAACCTAAAATATTTTCAGCTCCATTTTAAATGGATACAAATGGTTTTAAAACCCTACAATGGTATCAGAGTTGCTTTGAATATTACCGAATCAGATTGGAATTATTAAATAGAACTCACTTACTAGAGTTTGGGCAACCAATCTCCGGTTACCGGACAATGGACTAAGAGATGTGGCTACTTCAAACCACCTCCAGAATGGGTTGTCTGCTCCCCTATTCGCCCTTATATTGTAGTTTTCCAAAGGGTTCAACCACAACCGTGAGCGGCTTGATTTTGGCAACGGAGCATGGCTAAAGTGGTTTCCTAACCATGGTTAGGGTGCCACTATTTTGGCCTCACGATTTGTTTTGTTGCCAATGTTGTCCACTACCTTCGGACCATCACTTCATGTGGACTGGTCTTGGGTTGAGCAAATTACCACTCTTAACCAAAGCCATGAGTGGTAGTAGGTGCTGTTTGTCTCTACACCACCCACGGTAAAAGCCACAGGAATTGCTCTTGTTTAGGCTATGTTTGGCAAGCGTAGCTTATAAGCTAGCTGGTAGCTGATAAGTTAGCTGTTGATTGATAAACTTGCTAGTAGTTGATAAGCTAGCGTATGAACAAATTATGTTTGGCAAAAACTAGTTTATGAGTATGTAAAATGACAAAAAAGGGTATATTTGGATTTAATAATTAATATTAATAAGGGTATAATTGGAAAAAACTACAATAAGCTCCTCATAAGCTACTTAAAGTAGCGTTTCAAAAAGCTAGCTTATATAAGCTAGCTTCCTGGTACATGTTTGGATAGACTAGCTTATAAGCTAGCTTATCAGCTAGCTTATGTTTGCCAAACACAGCCTTAGTCATTACACCACCCTTCGGCCAAAGTTGTTGCTGCTCTTAAAACTCTACACCACCACAAGTAGGCATAGGCTTTGGTAGTATAGCGACCATGAGTGTAATTTACTCTAAATATTTTTTAAATTAAAAAATATTAGAAAGCTATTTCTAAAATATGTCATTGCCCATGCCTAGAGCTGTAAACGAACCGAACGAACACGAACGGAAGCTTGTTCATGTTCGTTCGTTTAACTTAACCGAACAAACGAAAGAACACGAACGGTAAACAAACAAAATTTTTTGTGTTCGTGTTCGTTTGTTTAGGAATTTGGTGTGTTCGTGTTAGTTCGTTTAACATGGTAAACGAACGTAAACGAACGAAGTAAAAGTTAAACGAACATAAACGAACAAATGTAAACGAACGAATGTAAAAGTTAAACGAACATAAACGAACAAGCCTAAACAAACATAAAATTTGGTGTTCATGGTCGTTTCTTTTAAAAATTTTGTTTGGTTGTGTTCGTTTAAATGTTCACCGAATAGTCAGACTGTCAAATAATCATAACCAAACATACTCAACTCCTACTTTTCGTAGAGGCTCAAGCCCCAGGATTTCACCAAATGACTCACATATATAAAGCACGCATAGGATAGATTAAATTAACAATTTTTAAACTTTCATAAATGTTTTCTCAATAATCAATCGTTATTATCGTTATCAATCATTATATAATATTTGTTATTAATTAATTAATTGTTAATTTTCTAAATACTTGTTTGTCAACTTAATATATATCATTGCTAAATAAATTTTATTAAACGAACATAAACGAACGTTAACGAACATAAATGAACGAACGTTCACGAACGTAAACGAACGAACGTTCACGAACGTAACTAAACGAACGAAAAAACTTGTTCATGTTTGTTCGTTTAATAAATAAACGAACATAAACGAGCTTCCCGCCGAACGGTTCGGTTCTTTTAATTTACAGCCCTATCCATGCCTATTGTGTCCCCAAAAACTATAGATATGAAGTATTATTATTTGCATCTTATGTGCATGTCAAAATTAGGTCAATTCTGCATTGAAAATATAAAAGTCAGATTTTGAAGTTGATGTATGTGAAAAAGAAAAACATTAATAGGGATGCAATTAAAAATGGGAGAGACTAATTAGATCCCTGGTCTCCTCATTTTACACATCAACATCATAGATTGCTTTTTACATTCCCAATACACAGAATGACCTGAATTTAAGGGTGGAAGGAGTGGTTACTATTCCACCCCACCATCTCTCTTGTCACATCAGCATTTTATTCCCCCTCTCTTCCACCATTCTACCCTTACAAAATATTTGCAGTGGTAACCATCCCATCCTTGGACCCTATTAACCTTTTAAAGAGAGAGAGAGAGAGAGAGAGAGAGAGAGAGAGACACACACAAATTAGAGAGAGGGGGAAAAATCAAACACCACGTGGGGATAGCAAGGCCGACGGGCTATTGATTGTTGAAGCCAGCAAGGACGAGGGCGGTGTTCCTGAGTCACCCTGCTACCCCGCTGTGGTTTCCCTGTCTGGGGCAAGGGACCGACACCCTTCACCCTAACATTTATAGGGGTCGAAACAGTAATACCTTCAACGATATATAAGGGTACAATTAGGAGGGTGTTTAGGAGTGTTTTTTGGGTTCTAAAAGTGTTTATACTTGTGGTGGTGAGAAAATGAAACTTTTAAAAAAGTATTTTGGATTAGCTTTTGTTATGGTAAAAGCTAATAAATCAATAATTTGTTTTTTAAAGTGTGTGACTGACTTAGCTTATTAGTTTTTTGATAAGCTTTTATGTCATTTTTCAACAAAAAACACTTTCATTCATTAAAAAGTGACTTTTTAAAACCCGTAAGTTCCCCCAAAAACACATTTTTCAAAAGTGATTTTCAATGTCTAAATGCTAATTTTAGCTTCTTAAAAAGCTAACAAAAAAGCCTTTTAAAACATCCATCCAAACATCCTGTAGACATGACATGTTGAGGAAACGTGGTATTTGTGATTGTGACCTACAACTACAACCAACAACCACAATCCTTGGAAAAGGAAGAAGAAATTTCTGCAATCAGAACATGCATTAAACACTTGTACATTTCTCTTCAAAATTACAAACCTACTCTCCCACTATCATCATCTCATCATCATCACTTGCCTAAAACCCTCTAACATATCTTCCCCTCTCTTTTTCCAATCATGGGTGAGCCATGGATCCTGTGTACAAAATTAATGTACGCAATCATCATCTTAATGCACACATTCTCCAGATTTGTGGATTCCAATCGACGAGTGGATTTCCTTTCCGATGAGGTATTGGAGTTACCAGGCCAACCTTCCGTCAAATTCAAGCAATTCGCCGGCTATATCACCGTCGATCAAGCCAAAAAGAGATCCTTGTTTTACTACTTTGTTGAAGCGGAATCGAATTCGTCTTCAAAGCCGCTTGTTTTGTGGTTTAATGGAGGTAATTAAATGCATCCACATTACGCATTGAATTCGTGTTGGAATTTGTGAAATTGAAGGATTTTGTTTGCAGGACCTGGTTGTTCGTCTGTTGGAGAAGGGGCTTTTGTGGAGCATGGACCTTTTAAGCCAGATGGAAGTGTTTTGGTGAAGAATGATTATAGTTGGAATAAAGGTATATATATATATATATATATATATGGAATCTTTTCATTCTTATTAATTGCAGCATTAAATTCTCAAGGTGAAGGGTACATTTGTAAGTCATTGATTAATGCTGTTTTTGGTCAAGGAATCAATTGATTCATGTTCCTGATGATTGCAACTGTTTAATTTTTTTTAACAGGTTCGCCTTAGTGGTAGAGGCACAGGGTCTGAACACGGTTGATCTTATCCGGCCCCGAGTTCAAACCCATTCCTCTACACCCCCTAATTAATTCGGTAGGGCTGCTTCACCTACCCCCAGGGATAATAACCCCAAGGGAAATACCCTTAGGAACCTCCAAGGAAGAAACCCTCTAGAGAGGCTCGAACTTAAGACCTCCCTTTCATAAGGAAAACTCCCTACCACCAGGCTATATCATACGTGGAATTTTGGATTTGGCCTTTTGGTAGGAGAATGTTGTTCTCAAAGATTTTTTTTTTAAATGCATGACTTTTTTACAGTTTTTGAGGCATTCTTTGTTTTTTAGGGAAAGAGATGTTTGTAAAAAGGCTATTCATCTAAATAACCCCTTTCAGTTATGACTAAGGGGACCATTTGCTTTCCCACTGTAGAACATTAACAATAGGCCTGCATTTATGTTTGTTTGTACAAAAGGATTTGCGACGGATAACCCCCGAGCCGAACCACACCACTACACCTCACGAGCATTTATGTAAGAGATAAATCAGACACATAATAGCCTATTAGGTGGTTGACTTAGGAGTTCGATGCCCAGAATAAGACATGTATTTATGTTGAATGTGTATATATGTGTCTATGGCATAAGTGCATACTGTATAATGTATGTGTATGGATGTATGTCCTTATAATTTATGTTTATGCAGTATTTTGTGCCTTTCTTTTGGCAATGGCCCGGGCACCAGTTTTGTCAAAACGGGAAAATAGGTAACTTTATCATGAATGCCGAGAGGGTGGATGGAGTATTATTCTGTTGACAAGTTTTTTGTGTTAAATGAACGTCGAATAATTCAATTCTTTCTTAGATTATATTTTGAGGGAATAATTTTGGGACATTCCATTTTTTTTTTCTTCACAGAGGCAAATATGTTATACTTGGAATCACCAGCAGGAGTGGGCTTCTCTTATTCTGATAATCAAACCTTTTATACAACGGCAAATGATGTCAATACAGGTTATTTACTTCTTATGGAGGGTGTCATTTGTTACTTATTGCTGAGATTTTGCTTATGATTCCATGTTGAAGGGGGTCATTTGTTACTTATTGGTCTTTCATTTGAGATGTTAGGCATATACTGTTCACGTAAGATTTATTGGGTTCGTATGGTTTTGATTTGGTTATGTTGAAGGTGTACCATGGCAACATACCATGTTATTTAGGGCCAACAATTCATATGATGGGGGCGGGGGCTACCCTATACTCAAATTGTTTGTTTTGGTTTGGTTGGTTTGATAATAGGCTTTACACCCTACTAGTTGAGGTGGATGACAGGTTTGCGTACTTCCCACCCCCTTACACTCTACTTCCAGTTAGGACATACTGGTGTGTTTGGTTTGGTTTTAATGATCATGGGTTGTTTTGGTTAGAACCGCTTTTAAGTTGGAACGTAGACGTTTAATAGTTTGGTTGCTTTTATTACATACTATATGATCAAGGTTGTATATGACTATGAACAAACTTTCCCATTCATTGTTTCTCATTTCAGCCGCCGACAATCTTGCTTTTCTTGAGTCTTGGCTTGAAAAATATCCGGAGTACAAGAATAGAGACACTTATTTAACGGGCGAAAGTTATGCAGGTAATAGATGTAACAATTTCAAAGAGTTGTTTTTTTTTTTTTTGAGAATGTTCATCTAGGCTTTGCCTAGACTACATTGTTGACAATTTTGTAATTAAGATACAGACGTCAAAGACTAAGCCTGGCCACAAAATGCTAGCATCTAGACTCGAACATGGGTTGATGGGATATTCCACCACATCCCCCTAGGCCTTTTGCCAATGCGCCACCACCCTGGGTTAGAGAGTTGCATTTTAGACCATAGGGAAAACAACATTCCATTATGTGTACGCACTAGTCTACATACATCCTACCTTACACATACCCCACCTCCAAGTATCTCTGGAGATATAGGTAAGGTCTGCGTATATCCTAATGCCGACCCTCTAGGTATATGATATGTCTTGAGACAGAGGTAAGTTCTGCATTCATCCTACCCTTCTCCTACCCTACCTCTAAGTGTCTCTTGAGATAGATGTAAGGTCTAATTACATCCTACCCTCTAGGCGTCTCTTGAGACAGAGTAAGGTTTGCATACATGTGTGCCTCTCTGACCCTACCTCTAGGTGGGATATACCGGGTCTGTTGGGTTTTGTTACTAATCCACGGGATGGCAATGGGACGGGTATTGGTAATCCCAGTCCCATACCCTATTATAAAATCATGTCCTGTACCCAGTCCCTCTTGTCGGGTATCCATTACCAAATAACCATCGGAGTCGCGGGTATTCCCGCGGGTATCGGGTATCCCATATATATATATAAATATATATATATATATATAGAGGAAAGTTCAAATGTGAACCACTTTTTGGTTGTGAATGTGAGGACAACCGAGAGCGCGACACGTGGCGACTTTGAGTATGGTCCCCCCCCCCTTTAATTCAATGCCCTCCCATGAATCGCGCCTAGTCACCCGCCGTGGACCTGACGTGGCGCCTAGTCATCCGCCACATGTCACGCTCTCGGCTGTCCTCACGTTCACAACCAAAAAGTGGTTCACATTTGAACCCATATAGGGGTGGGTTCAAATGTGAACCACTTTTTGGTCGTGAACGTGAGGACAACCGAGAGCGCGACACGTGGCGACTTTGAGTGTGGTCCCCCTCTTTAATTCAATGCCCTCCCATGAATCGCGCCTAGTCATCCGCCGTGGATCTGACGTGCATGGCGCCTAGTCATCCGCCACGTGTCGCGCTCTCGGTTGTCCTCACGTTCACAACCAAAAAGTGGTTCACATTTGAACCCACCCCTTATATATATATATATATATATATATATATATTATATAGAGAGAGAGAGAGAGAGAGGGAGGTTCAAATGGGAAGTGATAAAAAACTATGAAGTAGAGAAGTGATCATAGCCTTCTATTTATTTGATCAATGGTTATTAAATTAAGTGGTGCACCAGATTATTAAAGGAGTACCGTAAGTTTTGTGGAATACGGAAGGGTATTTTGGTAATTATTCGCATAATTCATATATGAACCATTCCAATTATTCATATATGAATCATTGTAGTGTGAAGATTCATATATGAACATTCATATATGAATCTTCACACTACAATGATTCATATATGAATAATTGGAATGGTTCATATATGAATTATGCGAATAATTACCAAAATACCCTTCCATAATCCACAAAATAGAAGGCTATGATCACTTCTCTACTTCTCATTTATTTAGCACTTCTCATTTGAACCTAACACTATATATATATATATATATATATTCTAAGTCGGTTAAAATTTATCAAATAAAATTCCGTTTCCCAGAACTATATGCGAATCACGTCAAACAATGAGTTGGATTCTTTTTAAACTTTCATTTTCTAGCAACATGAACATTCAACAAGTTCAACATTCTACAAAGTGTAAGATAAAAACAATAACCAATCAAAGTTTTTACTACCCGAATTTCATGTGTTTGTGTGGCTTAGTGCGCTATCACCAAAGTGTCAATTGGGAAGTGGGAACAGTGTTGGTAGTCCTTGTATCAAGAGAGGAGGTGCATGTTAACATATGGAAACACTTTATATCATTTTCTATATCCCAATTACACTATGCTCACATATATCGTCAACTACAGGACACTATGTTCCTCAACTCGCAAAACTCATAGTTCACTCAAAAGCCAAGATCAATCTCAAGGGAATCGCTGTGAGTAAATTCAACGACATTTTTCTCAGTGAAATGCGGGTTTTTTTCCCTAATGAACTTGGCATTTATTGTGTAGATAGGTAATCCACTTTTGGAGTTCAATACGGATTTTGATTCGAGAGGGGAGTATCTTTGGTCTCATGGTTTGATATCCGATGATACTTACGAGCTGTTCAATAAAGTATGCAACTACTCGAGTATAAGAAGACAGGCCCAGTCCAAGTCTATCACCCCTAATTGCTCTCGAGTTGCAAATCAAGCTGCAAAAGAAATCGGTAGATTCGTTAATGCTTATGACATCACTCTCGATGTTTGTTTGTCAGATGTTTTCTCACAGTCAGAAGTTCTCGAGCAAAATGTGAGCTAAAGAACTTCCCAGTTGTCTTTTTTTTACTGGTTAGAGCCAGCTTACATGCATCTCGACTAATCTTATGGGGCCCTGAAGGCACTTGAATTGGTGACCATGAGGGTTCTTTGGTTGTTTACTATCTGGGTTGGCTTTGTTTTTGTCTTATGGCTCTTTTTCACATGACAGCAAGATGCAGAGACAAAAGTAGATGTTTGTGTAGAGGATAAAACAATCGAGTACTTGAACCGAAAAGACGTTCAAACCGCCCTCCATGCTCGTCTTGTGGGCGTCAAGGAATGGGCCCCGTGTAGCGAGTAATACACAAACCAAAGTCCAAAACTCGTACTCGAGTCTCTAATGTCGCAAATCAATAACGATTGTTTGTTTGTTTTTTTGGCACAACAGTGTTTTAAACTACGAGATGCAGAATCTGGAGACGCCAATGATTCCTGTGTTGGTCTCCCTTCTAAAGTCTGGCATCAGGGTCTTTGTTTACAGGTCAGAAGCTACCGTATTTTTTGAGTTTATTGAAACAATAATGAGCGTTTCAAATAAGTTTAATGGGACTTTTTTCCAATTATTTCCAACAATGCCCCTTAGATTTTTCCAATTTATTTTATGAACATGTTCTTTTGGTCATTGTTGTCATCTGGCGTATCAACTGCTTTTAGCCTTTTACCAAACATGACTTAGCTTATCACCTAACAGCTACTTATTAGCAAATGGTTAGCTTATCTATTAACAGCTAGCTTTTGAACCAACAACTATTATCAGCTAGTTTGTCAAACATAGCCGGAATATGTCTTCAGACTTTCAGTTAGGCGCATGACTTATTTAAAACAAAATGCCAATGGGCTTGTAGCCCAGCGGCATTTGGAGTGGTGTTAAGGTGTCCCCTTCCCTTGTGGTTGTGGATTCGAGTCCCGTCGTGGACAGTGGTGTAGATTTAGGAGTAGATTTTAGTGGTAGGTTAGTTGGGTGTGTGTGTAATCTGCCGTTCAAAAAAAAAAAAAAAACTTACAAAAAATGGAAAATGAACTCAATAACCTTCTAATGACAATGACTTTTTGTTCATTTTCTCAGTGGGGATCAAGATTCGGTTCTCCCTCTAACTGGGACTCGGGTGGACGTCACTAGAGTGGCTAAGGAACTAGGATTGAACACCACCCTGCCATACAGGGCTTGGTTCAATGGTAACCAGGTTAGTTCACTATCGTCAAACGGGTTCTTGGTTTTCTTGATTCGGATTCTATGGTTAAGATATTTGCCACTGAAAATATATATGTTTTGTTATTAGGGTTTCTGCAAATTGCACGAACTTGCCAAGCACTTTTGTTTTAATTCTTGTTTTGTATAACGTACTTTCAAAACCTGCATTTTGGTACCTCGGATGTGATATCTCAAACATTTAGGTATCCCACTTGCATCTGAGATTGCATGAAAATGCTACTTACTTTGATTTGCTATCTATTTTATATAATGTATACATCTAAAATTTAAGAGGTGGATGGTGCAACTTGTAAAATTTTGGAGGACGGTAAGAGGTTTTTAGACCTTTTCTTAAAATCAAAACAAACCGTCGTAACTTTGCAAACCTCTTAATTTTGCAGCCTTAAGAGGTTTTAATAGGTATTTTTTTATTAAAAAAAAACAACCCCTAAATGTTTGAGATATCACATCTACCTACCAAAATGAAGGTATTGTATTCAATAAAGAATCAGACCAAAGTACGTTGCATTTCATGAAATTTGCCATTCAGGTTTCACTCTTTTTTGTTACTAAGTTTAAATTTTGGGCAGGTTGGTGGATGGACACAAGTGTATGGTGATGTTCTATCTTTTGCAACCATTCGAGGAGCGTCACATGAAGCCCCGTTTTCGCAACCGGAACGATCACTTGCTCTTTTCCGAGGCTTTTTGAGCGGAAAACCGTTGCCACAGCCAAAGGAAGCTCAAAAGAGCGAAGCTGAAAGTCCAAGTATAAGTCTAAGTCCAAGTCCAAGTCCAAGTCCAAGTCCATCTTCATTAAGCTAACCGTAACCACTATCACACATCTTCTGGCTCCTGAGGAATAAATTTAGTTCAACTGATTTGGTGTCATGCATCTTCGATGAGTCTTAACGGAAGTCTGTTTCACAGATAATCTCGGCAATTCACGAGGTTTTCATTTTTCTTAATATCGAGTACTTAACACTTGAACACCGATTTCATACGAGTTCCTTTCAAATGTAGTTGCGAATTACGATTGATGTTTTATGCATCCATTGTACAACTTTAGAGATTATTGAATCGCATAATGCAGATTGATTGTTAATTTCCTGTTGCAATTCGGCCCAATTAGCTATTTTTAGACAAAAGTTAGCTGATAAACTTGATAATAATGTAAAATGATCCAAAGGTCGATCAACAAGATCATCTTTGAAATTTATTGAATAACCATCTTAAACAATTTTTCAAAAGATAGCATGGAACTTTTTAAACTTAAAAAAATAAACTAGTCTATGGTCGAATCCCTAAAGCCACATTTAATAACTTGTATTCGTATAAACGGGAGTAACTCTTCTTGAACAGAAACAATTTTTAAATGGTGCGGATTTATTTTCATCAAAGATCTAATGGTTAAAAAGATTTTTACGACACCATTTCTCTCTTCTATTTAGGAGCTGTCTGAGATTGCTTATTTTAACTCCTTATAGACCAAAATACTCTTTGTCAAGGGACACAATTTTTTCTTCCCGATATTGTCTTAGATTTCGGTATCAAAATATACATTTTGACTATGAAAGTATATCCATAATCTTTAGATTAGATAATGTCATATAGACACGTGATTAAATTAAATATCTATTTAGAATATTTTATAATTAAATATCTATTTAGAATATTTTAATTAATAAATATTTGTCTCAATAAAATTGAGCAACAGAATTGAAAACAAACTCCATATAATTTGGGTAAGTTTGTTCAAACCAAAACTAAAGAAATAGTAGAATAATAATTCATGCATTGATACTTGTACCTATTGCATTTATGATGGTACATTAATTAGAAGGAGGAATAGGAGGCTATCCTTGGTTGAGACAAGCTTACCCTCATTTATGAGGTATTTATAGAACCTGAATTCTTTTGATTACTTGACAAATCACTCATGAAGAAAACCATGAATTCTTTTGTTTTTTCAACTATACTTCTTTTTTTCTTTGCTAAATTTTCTTATTCCCTTCCGTTATCGACAAAATCGAGATGGGTCGTGGACACGTTAACTGGCGAGAGGGTCAAGTTCAAGTGCGTAAATTGGCCGGCTCATCTGAAACCGATGTTAGCTGAGGGACTCGACAAGCAACCACTGAATCGCATCGTGGAGCATGTTTCTTTATTGGGGTTCAATTGTGTTCGACTCACTTGGGCTACCCATATGTTCACTCGTTACAACACAAAAACAGTTATGCAGTCTTTTCATGATTTGAACCTTACGAAGGCAATTAAGGGTCTTGAGAAAAATAATCCTCGACTTTTGGATCTTACTGTGGTTGATGCCTTTTCGGTAGTGGTAAATGCCATTGGATCGTATGGAGTCATGGTGGTGCTTGATAACCATGTTAGCGAACCAATGTGGTGTTGCGGCAATAATGACGGTAATGGATTTTTCGGGGACAAGCATTTCAACCCAAGAGAATGGCAGCGAGGTTTATCGATTGTCGGAAAGCGTTACGTGAATACTTGTATGGTTGTGGCTATGAGTCTACGTAACGAGCTACGTGGGCCCCGCCAAAACGTGACCGAGTGGTACAAATGGGTTGGTAGAGGGGCAAAATCGATCCACAAGGCTAATCGTAACGTGTTAGTCATCATCTCTAGCTTACACTACAGCATCGACTTTACTCCCCTAAAAACCAAGCCATTGCAACTAGACAGCACATTACGGAACAAAATAGTATATGAAACACATCGATACTCGTTTACAGAGGGGCAAAGAAACCAATGGCTACATCAACCACTAAACCAGGTCTGCGATAATGTTATTCGTGGGATAAATAAAAAGGCGGGTTTTTTAGCAACAGGGCCGAATCCGGCCCCGTTGTTTATTACAGAGTTTGGCGTGGACCTGAGGGGTAGGGCCCGTGCCGATAATCTATTTTTGACATGTTACATGGGTTACTTGGCTGAAATGGATTTGGATTGGGCCATATGGGCTTTGCAAGGGAGTTATTATCTTAGACAAGGGGTCGAAAATATGGATGAAGTATTTGGAGTGCTTGATAACAATTGGGCCAGGCTTAGAAACCCGGTTTTAATCATCGATTGAATCTTATCCATCAAAAACTGCAAGGTACAAATGTTTTTTCTATTATTAATACCTTCTGAAGTCTGAACATAGGTTTGGTTACGGTGAAAAGGGTAAAAATGAAGCTCCATCTCTAAATCAATCATAATCAAAGATCAATATTATTGAGTTGCATCAAGATGTACTAGAACAATTCAATAAGTGCAATTCATGGGTTGGAATGAGATTAGAAGTGATGAAGGGTCTAGATTGCTTCTTACATTTCTCGCCTTAACTATTTTTGTCACACGATCCTTCATCTTGAACCATAATACTGTTATTTAATTTTAAGATGGACTAAAGACGTACAAATGTGTTCAAGCCCCGAATGCTTGTTCAAGCCTATCCAAAAAACCTAAGCCTTCTAAGTACAAAGCCTAATCCAGGTTAAGTAGAAAAATTTGCCTAAACAATCCTAAAAAACTTGGTTAAGCCAAGAAAAAAAACCCATTAATCCATTTTCAAACCCAAAGCCCTCCTTAATGGGCCTAATCCCCCTGAAAATTTTCTTAAATAGGCTTGAAAGTAGGGATGTGCATGGTTTGGTTTGGCCGATTTGAGCCTAAAATCCAAGCCAAACTGGTACCCTCGGTTTGATAATATTTCAAACCAAACCAGCCAATTTATTGTGCCAAACCAATATAAACTGCTTTGGTTTGGCCGGTTTGACTCGCCTTTATTAGAATTCAGAATACTACTAAAAGCGCATAAGAATAACCCAACAAGAAAGTCAAAAACTATAAAATTTAAACTCAAGTTTGTTGCAAAAGAGAAACCAAATCTAAAATTTTTTAAAAGAAAATATTTAAACTCCATAACTCAAGTTCATCCGCATCTTGTATCTTTAATCATATACAATATATATATATATATATATATATATAATAATATAATTAGAGGAAGTTCATTTGTAAACCTAGAAAAGGGTGTAAAGCGTGTAAACTCATGATTGCATATATTATATCAATGAAATTGGTTCATAGAATTGTTTAATATGATGCAAATGTTTCATAAACTTCAATTTTTGATGAAATTATTTCATATTTCGGTGTTTTTTATTTATATCAAACTTTTTCCTTATTCTTGTGTAACTTTTTCATTTCTACGTAAAAAACACCTTCATAAGAAATAATTTCATCAAAAAATTTTGTATATGAAACATTTTCATTATATTAAACAACTCCACAAATTTCATTGATTTACGTACGCAACTATTAGTTTACACAGTTTACCACATTTTTTGGGTTTACAAATGAACTTCCCCCTAATATTATATATATATATATATGTGTGTGTGTGTGTGTGTGTGTGTGTGTGTATAAACACACATACCCGGTCTGGCTTGGTTTAAAGGTTGGTTTTGTCCCAAAAACCACAAGCCAAACCATATTAACGGTTTATAAAAAACGCAAACCACCGACCTAAACAATGATGGCTAAATCGACCAAACCGACAAAATTGGTTTGGTTTGACTAGTTTATCCGGTTTCGGTCAAACGATGCACACCCCTGAAAGGTTTGGGTCTTGTATCTTTAGGATGACATTTGCTTGAAAGATACAATATTTTTGTTTATTTTAGGGGATAGTTCTCCGAAATGTATTGAACTATCCCCAAAAATCTATTGTGTGTATCCAACTACCAAAAATGCTATTGTGTGTATCAAAGTTTATTTTTTTGCTATTGTGTGTATCAAACTTTTTTTTTAATGTATCAAACTTTATTTTTTCTTCTATTGTGTGTATCAGTTTACCAAAATTACAAGTCATTTGTAACACAATAGCAAAAAAATAAAATTTGATACACACAATAGCATTTTTTTTAGTTGGATACACACAATAGATTTTTGGAGATAGTTCAATACATTTCGGAGAACTATCCCCTTTATTTTAAGTATTTTTAATGTCATATTTAATGATCTAGGGGAAGTATCTGTTGCAAACCATGTAGATTGTACAAACTATACAAACTAAATTTTAGCCATTGATTTTGTTTTCTTAACCATTGATTTTGTTTATCTCCTAACTTTTAGGTGATTTTGAAATGTAGTTGAGAGAAAATCTAGGAACTGAATTAATCCACACCATTGATCATGTACATGTACGGTGGAGATTGGTTTGTATAGTTTGTACAAACTATACGGTTTGTAACGAATACGACCCCTAATGATCTATATTCTAATCTATACTATCTATTAAAAAATGGTTTTTGTTGATATCATTAATACTTAAATTGAGTCATTTGATTAACCAATTAAAAAATACATAATTTGACATCATGTATTTCTTATTTTTTTTCTTAATACTGTATAAATACTATATTTGGAACTAACAAATATAGAAAAAGTATCTTTCAAAATTCACCTACCCCAGTTTCTCATTAATTTAATAATTTACATTTTGTATTCTTAGAATTACTTGATTAAATTACTTTTTATTCCTTGGTTTTTCATTTTTTACTTTACATCCTTATCATTTTGAAATAAATATATATGAACTGAAATATATTAAAATTTTTGTTTTTCTTTTATAGACATTACACCATTATTATGGTCTCGACAATACTTTCAAAATAAGTTTGATATTGGACATTTTTTTAATTTATTTTATATTATTATTAATTTAAAGATATTATTTTCTAATATTGAGTCTAATATTGAAATTTAAAGATTCCACCTTTTTAATTGTTAAATATTTTTAACAAATATTCAAGAATTCTTGAAATATTTTTTTTAACAAATTATAGCATTATAATCATCAAATCAAAACCTTTAAAATCAGTTCAAATGTTATGAGTTTGAAGACACATTATTGAGCAAATCTTTGTCAGGTTTTTTTTATCAGTTGACCTTGAATTTTATAAAAAAAACATTTGTTTATGTATAATTTATGTATATTTTTTTTAGTTTTTTGCAATGAAACGCACACGCATAAGTATCTACTTTATATGTATTTAACTGTTTATAGCTTGAAAAAAAGATTATTTAAGAGTTTATAGTTTGCATTATTTATTTAAGTGTGTGTTTTTTATTTTAGTGTTAAAGGTATGTTATTCATTTTCAAGCTTTGTATATTCTTAAACTTGTTTAATAAAATATGTTTCTTATGATGACAATTTAATAGAAATATGTCTCTTTTAAAACGTTAAAAATAACTAAAGATTTATTTATAAAGCAAATGGATCAAAGTTGTCACCTTTAATCGGATATCATTTTTATAACCCGTTTAACAATTAACTTCATGTAGACCCAAAATCTAGATCATGGAACTACACATTCTTGCACCACCCACTCTCCGGACGTTGCTTGAAGTCCAACAATATGAGCCAAGTCTATGCTGGTGAATGTGAGGGGTTGACTGGATGGAGTCACGCCGGAGATGGAGCTCCGATCCAACTATCAAGCACCCCATGGTGTCTCATGGTGGTTGGAGATGGGCTTCCGGTGAAGCTGACAACGAATTGCTACGCCAAACAAAGCAAGTGGAAATCGCTACGAAATTCAAGATTTCAATTCGCAAGCGAAGATAAGAATGGGGTTGATCTCTGTTTGGATTTGGAATCTTCTGATTCGTCGATAGTCTTGAGCAAGAAATGTATCTGTGGCGGAGATGCTGCTTCAGGATGCCTGAAAAATCCTCAGAGTCAATGGTTTGAGTTTATTTACACCAATATTAGATACTTTTAAAATTATTTTATGTTTTTAATTTTAGTATAGTTATGTTATTGTATTTGATTTTAATTGTCAAGTTTGCAAGGATAGCAGATAGATTTATAGATAAAAACCCTTAAAAAAAAGATTCATAGATATAAGAAAACTTTATTCCACAAAAGTAGTACAAGTGTTATTGGAAGAATTCAGTCTAAATGGAAACGGAAAGATTGTTTTTATCTAATTAAACAATATGTCTTTTCCTCTCACACTAAAAATAAAAACATAAAACTATCAAAACCAAAAAATCGATCTCAAACTATTAAAACTGATTATTTCTCTTATTGGATTGTTTATCGTGATGCAAGAAAAGAGCAAAAATCATTTTACTAAAATGGATCTGATTTTATAAATTATACTTAAACCACCACCACCACCCCCACACCTACCACCAAACTACCACCATCACCAAACCCACCACCACAGTCGCCGCCACCACCATCTCCACAACCACCGCCACCACCATCTCCACAGCCACCATCATCTCCATCTCCACAGCCACCATCGGAAAATGAAGACCACAAGATCTGCAAAATGGTATTTACCCCTCCAACACCACCCGGCGCCGCCCTTAATCCTCAGGCGAGAGCATCCCTTCAGCAAGCTCAAGTGAACCCTTCAAAACCCTTTTACAATTTTGTTTAATTTTGAAGTTTAAGATTTTAAGGGTTTAGGGGGATTTGGGGGAATGAAGACGATGGTTTAGGGGGGATGAAGACGATGGTTTAGGGAGGATGAAGACAATGATTTTTAGGGTTTAGGGGGATTTGGGGAGATTTTTAGGTTTTCGGTCTAAGTGATTTGTGGGGATGAAGACGATGGCGGCTGTGGAGATGGAGACGATGGTGGCTACGGTGATGGTGGTAGTTTGGTGGTAGGTGTGGGGGTGGTGTTTTGGTGGTGGTGGGTGTGGTGGTGGTGGTGGCTCTAGTGGTGGTTGTTTGTACACATATTACAATTGAAATATATATTTTGTAGTTAATATACCATTGAAGTATATATATTTTGTACTTAATATACCATTGAGAATGTTACGTCAAAGCCACGTAATATCCACGTAAGCATTATTTAATGATTTTAAATGTCACGTAAGAAAAAACTGGTAATACCCGGTCATAATGGTAAAATGTATACAAAAAAACAAAGTTCAATGGTCAATTGAGTACAAAAAATAGTTTCATGGTAACATTTGTACAAATCAGATAGTTAGTTACCCTTACAAGTCATAAACCCTTATTATTAATATAATATAGAAATTGTATTTGTTCAATGGTAAATCGTGAGAATATAAACTTTTAATAGTTTTAAAAAATAAAATACGTTTAAAAGTGCAAGAAAAATGTTCATAAAATAGAAACATAGAGCATCTTCAACAACATTGCTATATTTTTTCTAAACTAGAGAATAGAAGATCAAAATTTTTAAAATTTTATCTTTTGATCTCCAACAATTTTGCTATTTTAGAAAATCTATCATCATTTATATTATTAAAATACACATTATATTTATTATCCCAATAAACTTTTTAAAACTTTTAAACAACAAATTATGTCATTGGTGGAATACATTAAAATAATGTTTGTCTCTCATCATTTAAAGATTTTGAAGAAATCTCTATATTTAGAGAAATTTTCAATTTTTTCAATTTTAGCAAATCATATAACAATGGTGTTGGAGCAACTTAGGAAGAAAAAACCCATTTTTTTTCTATTTTAGCAATGTTGTTGAAGATGCTCTAAAAATCAATATAATTGCAAACTTTATAAATTATTCCTTATGTTAATTCACAAAGAAGTGAATAATAAAAGTGAATAGTAAATATATGGACCAAAATACGACTTTAGTCCCTATAGTTTGATATTTAGAGCACTTTTAGTCATTGATCTTTAAAACTATTTTTTTCATTCTTATGGTTTTCTTATTCCATTTTTATTTCTTCATCCAACTTTGTTAAATTAAGTGGTTAACTCATCTAAAAAAATATTTGATTAAATTACATATTTGGTCTTTATAGTATATCATCTTTATATTTTTTATTCTCAAATTACATAATTCACATTTTGTTACTTTTGTTTTATTTATTTATATTATTACGACATTTTGTTTTATTAGTTAATTAAATAATTTCATTAAACTATTAATAAGTACCGCATCTCGTTGTTGCCAAAAACCCGCATCTGCTTGTTGCCAAAAAAATGCATCAAAGAGATTGCAAAAACTTGTCCCATGGCTATCTATATTGAATCAACTTCTTTTCTAAATGTGTAGGAAGTGGAAATTGAAAAAAGAAGTAAAATAATTTGGCTTAGATAGATTAAAGCTAGCATCAAATTTTTTGAGCAATGTAGATTACCCCAAACCAGAAATAGGTTCAAATAAAATACAATACATGGTGAAATGCTTTGGCAAATTACCTAAATAGGAACATCCTCCTCTCCGAAAGTAGCTTTTAGCGAACTCGAATGCTCCATTTGCGTTTAATTTTCAACAGCGTTTAATTTGAGAGTGTAACTCAACGTTTAATTTCCAAATTATTGTATTTGGAATATACTCTTTTCATTGGTTACTTGAATAACTAAACTTTCTAGAGTCTGAATTACATGTTATAATGCTTACTACAATTAACTTATTATAGTTCGTTATCTATTTATATATCTTCTTTGCTAATATATGTTTTTCCTTACTAATACATGTTTATTCCTATTAATACTAGTACTCCATACAAATATGATTTACTCTATGTACATACCAAATTGTATAATGATTTATTTATAACGGGTTCCAAATCTAAAACTACCATAAATTGCATACAAAAACCTAATCCACATTTTAAATTTAAAACAAAATTTCTATCAATCAAATTTAAAAATTCGTTATGTAGTGAATGGAGTATTTTTTTAAACTATTGAATGAATACATATATAACATAGTATATATATATATAGAGGGGCCTTCAATTAAAAACCATTTTTTTTGTAAAAGCTTTAGGACTAATCTAAGCCTTTGATCTAAAAAGGGCATGATCGTCATTTTAGATTATTCTTCAAGTTTTTACAAAAGAAGAGGTTTTTACAAAATATATATATATATATATATATTCATTTTTTGTAAAAACTTGAGGAATAATCTAAGCCCTTAATCTAAAAATCGCAGTTTATTCATTATATGAATATTCACCATATGAATATTCATCATATATTCACCATATGAATATTCATATTCACCATATGAATATTCATATTTCCCATATCATATTCATCATATATTCACCATATGAATATTCATATCCATCAGATGAACACCATATCATATTCATCATATATTCACCATATGAATATTCATATTCACCATATGAATATTCATATTTCTCATATCATATTCATCATATATTCACCATATGAATATTCATATTTCATCATATATTCATATTCACTATATGAATATTCATATTCACCATATGAATATTCATATTTCTCATATCATATTCATCATATATTCACCATATGAATATTCATATAATCTAATCTTTGGAGATTTCTCATAAATTTCTTCCCCAAATTCACAATTTTTACTTTCTTCAATTCGATATCCAATCGAATCAGAATAATTCAATTTCATTCGAATTCTATAGAAAAAAGAAAAAAATTTCACTTCTAGTAGCAGATGCAGTTTCAATTTCAATTTCAATTTCACCAATCAAACACTAATTAGAGACTTTATTCAATTTCCTCGATTTCAGCAACCAATTTGTATAATTTCCATTGAAACGTTTTCGATTTTTAGAGTATTCAATCTAAAACAAAGATGATGTCAAGGCAACCCCATCATCAAGATCAGCAATATAGGGTTTTACACGAGCTGTCTACTTTGATTGTGAGCTTACTCCGGCATCCTCCGACGCCGATTCAGTTCTCCGACGATGTGTCGACGTCATCTTGGAAGGTTCTCAGATCTGAAAGAAGAAGATGGTGGTGGTGGTGGCGCCGGCGGCGGTAGCAGGTGGTGGTGGCGTTCTCAGATCTGAAATGGATGAAGATCGGTAGGAGTCGACAGTGATGGCGGATCGAGATCTGATATGATATTCAAATCAAGATCTGATATGATTTCCGGATCTCAGATGACGAACTCCGACGAACGGTGATGGCGGTGATGACGATGATGTTGTCGGCGGTGGTGGCGGCGGCGTCATCAAGTGGTGGCAGATGGTGGATGTCGGTGGTAGCAGCAACAAATGGGGGAGTAGTGGTGGTTTATGGTGGTGAAGACGGTAGAGTAATGGTGGTGGGCGGAGATGACGGTGGTAGCAGCAACAAATGGCGAAGTAGTGGTGGTTTATGGTGGTGATGACGGTGGAGTATGGTGGTTGGCGGTGATGACGGTGGCTGATGGTGGTGGCGCCGCCGAGAGTGGCCGGATTTTTAGCTAGGGTTAGATTTCTATACACAAAGTGAAAGGGAAATTGATTTTTTTTGGGGTTAAAGTTGCAGGTTTGGAAATGGGGTAATGTAGGAGAGAAGTTAGAGTAATTTTAAAATGACCAAATTACCCCTTTGGGGTTATAATCTTGTGTGGCACACTAAAAAATTAAAAAAAAATTATGGTGTTCCTTTGTGTTAATAACCATTGATTAAAATAGATAGATGGTTGAGATTGGTCCTATAGTTTTTTAAAAAAAATGGTTTGTATTTGATTTTTCCTCTATATATATATACATGAAATGTTATTTGGGCAAAACTTGACTACCAAAAAGTTGATTTGACTACCTTGAATATTCAAGTAATATGTCAAGTTGATTGCAAGAGTTAATTTTCAGTTTGAAAGACTCATGGGTGTGTGTGTACAAAATGCACCAGTTCAGAAAGCTTCTTAAGTTAAGCAATCCCCTATCTCAAAAATAAAAATAAAAAATAAAATGTGTAGGTGGCATAAACCACATGTTCTAACCCTGTTCTTTTTTATTAGAGGAGAATTATATAGAACCATTGGAAAGCATATTAGCATAGACTGTTTGACAACTAGATAAGTAAGCAGATTTATGTAAAAAAAAATTGTTGCTCAAGTTCAAAAGGATACAAATCAGACAACCCAAAACAAAGAAACTACTACCCTCCAAGTCCACATAATAAATTAAAATAAAGAGAAAATCGATGTAAGGTATTTGGAGAAAACGAAGAAAAGCTGATTAAGCAGAGAAATTACACGTTTGAAGCATTATAATCTGTAAACAAAGCCAAAAATTAAAATGGAGATCGAGGTGAGCAAAATTTAGGGTTGTGGATAGTAATAAGCCTCGATCAAGAACATATAACATACGTGTTTGGGAGATAGCTAGGAGATGATGTAACACCAGTATTTCGAAAATAATATTAACTAGTAATTTTAAGAATATAAACCACATTTTCACCATTATAACTAAAAATAACATTCAAGTTACGAAAACGTTAAATAGATTTATTACAGTTATCCCGCAAGAAATAATTAATTACAAATATTTATGTTCCAATAATTATATTAAGAAAATACCCAATTCACTTGTCGGAACCATCCTCGCAGCTAGCCTCAAAGCGGAGCCTTGCCTTTGCCCACACCCAATCCCGAACCTGAAAAAAAAGGGGAAACAACTAAAGGGTAAGCTATAAGCTTAGTGAGCAAACACCGCACGTACCTTATGTTACCATGCACGCACATACCATAATCGGTGCCATCACAATCACAACAACAATCATATACCAATTCAAAATTTCCAATGAAATAATTTCAACGATAATTCCAACAAATAACCAACCAATAATGCCAAACAATAATCGACTCTCATGCGGTCATAAAGCTCCCGTCAGTTTGGACACGGGTCGGCCCCCACAACTCACCAAGGGCATGTGGTTCCCTTTCTCCCGTCAGTTTGGACACGGGTCGGCCCCCACAACTCACCAAGGGCATGTGGTTCCCTTTTTCTCGCCAGCTTAGGACGCGAGTCCGCCCCCACAACTCATCAAGGGCATGTGGTTCCCTTTTTCTCGCCAGCTTAGGACGCGAGTCCGCCCCCACAACTCATCAAGGGCATGTGGTTCCCTTTCACACACACAATCACAATACATACATACATAACGGAAAAGAGTACACGTAGTGTAACTCACACACAAATTACGCATATATACATTCACAATAATATAAAGCACGTACAGTGAAACTCACCTGAATCGCCGCGATAACCAACACGCAAAACTAGTACGATCCCTCTAACCGAACACCTGAATTTGCAACAATTTATAACTATAATTAGGACCCTCAAACAGTCCTAAAAGAAGCCTAAACAAGTCCCTAAGAAGTCCCATAAACTACCTCGACCAAACGGTTTAAAACGGACTCAAAACGGAAGTCGCGGGTTGCGACTACCAACGAGGGTTTTTAGCTACAACTCCAATTTCGACCGAACCCATCGAAATCAAGTTCATATAACATCCCATAACAATTATACACAACCACATGACAATAATTACACCAAAACACTAATCAATTACACCCAAATCGGTGTTCATGCAATTACCCCCCCAAAACTTAACCCGAACTCTCATACTTGACCCAAATCGTGATGACTACACTATCCAACAATTAAAGGGGGGTTTAGAATTCATACCTTGAGATCTATTAACAAACCACACTTGATTATCCGCCGTTTGCCTTCGAGAATCGCACGCACACACCACCCAAATCTTCAAAACACCAAAATTCGACTTTCTGAAAATTCCAGTCCACTTCGGGAAGTTGCTGCTCTCAACTGGAAACTCCGATCGCTAATCCCTCCGGTCAGATTGTAGATTGATGAGTCGTGAACCTACTGTCCAAATTTCACGACGATCCAACGGTTGACGAGGGAGAACGAGCCGTTTTCCCACAGCCGCGCAATCCTGACGGGAAATCCGAAAATTTCCCCTTTCCCTCTCCTCTTGCCCTAAAACGGTTTCTTGATCAAAACAAGCCAAAATCAAGTTTCTACATCATCCATGGTCAAAATCTAACGTTTATAAACATTCAATTTCATAAACTTCATACCAATTGATGACCAATTGGTCACCACTTCCAACCCTTAACCCTAACCCAAGAATTATTCAATACTACACCAATGATTGAGTACAAGCATAAAGATCATACCTTTAATGCGAATTAAGTAGTCACAACCCCAATAGATCCACCGTAAGCCTTCAATTTGATCTCCTTGCTCTTCAAATCTCTCCATCGCCAACTCTCTCTCTCTCCCAACTCCCTGATGATCGATTTCCAGGGGAGTGGAGGGTTTCCTTTGGCTTATATCCTTCTAATCAACCCTTAAGTTCCATAATTAACAACTGAACCCCTCAACTTTTGGAAACAGTAATACACAAAATAAGTTTAACTTAAAGGAAATCCGTTAACTTGCGTAAAAGGGAAAAAGGGGTGTTACAACTCTCCCCCACTTACCAGGATTTCGTCCCCGAAATCGACTATTCTTGGAACAATTCAGGGTAGTCCCTTCGTATTTCATCCTCCAATTGGAGCTCGAACCCTTATTCCATGCATTTCACAATCGTTGGGGTGTAACGATAACTTCACCATTTAAATACATAAACTATTATAGGGTTTATATAACCCCTACTCCATCTATTTCTATTGCGAATCGCATCAACAACTCCTGTCACATTAACACCATTTAGCCTCAAACACCAAATACCGACAGTCCCTACTTGATCCTCGAAGCCTACGGGTGTAACCACCAGTGTAGGAAACACAAGAATCAAGAAAAGATTAGTCTGGACGACCGGCTCGACCTCTTCGTGCACTTAATGCACCTCACTATCATCACACCCTCTCTTATCTCCGAATCTAACATCTTAACACATATAGTCATATTCACCCTTCCATTCCTAACCCAAATCTACAACAATTTCAAACAACAAGTGTTCGCTCCATGCTTTACCACAATAACACTCGAAAACTATTACCGATCTATCCAGCATCGGCCCACAGACCCGGTTCGCTCCCTCTCTCCATACACAACCAACTTTCCCCCACTTGGGCCTTGGATACGAACCGTCTGGCCTGCACCATCCACAGTCGCTTGATTCCGACTCCACCAATCCATTCCAAATCTTTACATCAGCTTCTTTCATAGGAGTTGGTATGAGGTTGATCCGGAACTCGACTGCAAACTCTAAAAGCAGCAGGCACTGCTCTCTAAACAGCCACTTAGAGTAACCTAAGGTTAAGGATGCTAACCAAACACAACCCTAAGTTTCTGTCATCCTTATCAATTCTTCCAAGAAGAAATAACAATTACCTTCGAATCCACTACGAAAATAATCAGCGTCTCTACTGTAGACCTTGACTTTAAGACCCCTAGCTGCCAGAGCTGTCTCGATCTTCGGGTCTATCATCCGACTAACCTCTCTCTCTAACTAGAGAGACTATCCTAACTGCAACTGCTGGAGTGACTCTCCAACCTTAATCATAAACATGTGTCCTTGAGTCAGGGCTTACTGTCTCTAGGTAAACCCCCCTCTATTGACCACCAAAAACTATATACAACCTCATATACACCTAGTACCATATCTTACGACGTGCACTAACGCATACTCAACCGTACTGCTCTAGGATCTTAGTCAACCGATTGAGTATTCTAGCGAGCCAACTGCTCTCCACACTGACTCTACAGGTTTAACTAACCTATAGCGCAATCTAACTCTACACCAACTCTATAGGCTAAATCCAACCTATAGTGAACCCAAACCACACAACGAATCCTTTCCAAATCCTCTGGATGCCTCAAAATCCTGTCAAGAATCGAATCCGAACAAAAACTATAAACACGACTTTTAGAAATCGAGACGTACGATTTTCAGCATTCCATACTAAAAAAAAATCGTACAGTTTAACATATTTACACATAAATAGCTCCTACACGAGCACAAAAGAGGAGACGAACAAATAGTTGTGGTAATCAAAAGACACAATTCAACGATCCACTATCAAGGAAAATGCTAAGTGAAGTACTTTAAGGACATAAAGCTTCATATAGTTTTACCGGAAAAATAAACGGTGTATTTTGAAGAAAATGTAGGTTTTTATCGATATGAAGCAAGTAAAATGGTTGGTTAGAAAACGAAGTTTTTACAAAAGCATAAGCCGTCAAACAATTTAGGGAAGCGAACGATACGATATAAAAAGTCGAATGATTGAGTTTTTCACTCGGAATTTCCAAAGACGCTTAGGGAATAATTTTCGTAAAATGAGTCGTTTAAACGAAATAAAAACTTAAGAATCCGTACAGCAAATCAAAGCCAAGCGCAGAATGTGAATTTTATACTTATAACTATTAGAAATCGAGTTGCACTATTTCCAGCATTTTAGACGTTTAGAATTAGAGCAATTTAACATATTTTCAATAGGTTTTAGAAAAACATATATAAACGGAAGTTTTAGATCAACGTCTTGGGATTCCAACGAATCAAGAACGGACTGAATCGGATTTAAAATGAACCCAATACGAATTTTTGAAAACGGTTGCGCTGTTCTTGTCTAAAACGAGAGCAGTTTTTGAAAACATAGATTTTAGCCCTCTTAGACTCAAAATCACAGTTTCATCGTGTGATAACATTTTGTAGAGGACGTCTCGAGGTTTTCGAAAACATATCGTATGCCTTGATCCGATAAACGAGTGATTTGTTATGATTTTTTAAAATAACCCGAATTTTCTAAAATAAAATTTTGCAGATTATAAAAAAAAGGTTTCATTGTTTTTATAGATTGAAATATCGGTCTAGCATACATAAAACCAAAAAAGGACTAACCCGAGAACAAATGATTAACTATTGACGAAAACATGACCGATGTACCATCTAATCGAATGGAAACGTAAAACACTTTGATGGAACGTAAAAACATGATAATCTTAAAATCGAACGGAACGAATTGATAGGAAACATAGAAACCAAATGTATTCAACGAATCAATTAACACAATTGAAATGACGAATTGATACTCATATAATAAACCCATAATAATAAGAGGGAATTAAAGCATCCCTACATACGTATCAAATAAACACAAACGAACTTAATAGATCAAATACATACATGGGGGAATAAGGAATCCGTACACCTGTAAAATATCAAATAAACATAGACGTACTTTGTTGAACCAAAAATATACGACGTAAAAAATAAGAAATCCATGCCGGTGCTCCTAATCCACCGAGTGGGAATAAGCAGTCTATTTACACAACCTTATTAATTCCTGCCAATTGAACGATTTCCTAAGGTCACTACTCCGAACACCCAAACAGGGCCACTTAGAGACATGTCTATCACAAGGCAATACTAATATTTACAATTAGAGTGCTCGCCTACACTTACTATTCAACACTAAAGTTCTTGCCACTTCTAGCCATTGGTACACACGCAACTCTATAAACTAGATCCCTTACTCTACTCATGTAAGTACAACAAGAATCAATCAACCTTACTCAATCACCATTAACTAGAGTGTCTCACTACACTCCCCTATCATAACTAGTGCTCATGCAAGATCCAATCACTAGTCAATAATGCGCGTGCAAGCCTAAAGACTAGATCACATCTCTATATCAATACGAACACAAACAAACACAGTTGACCTCATGGTCAAACATCCACTTCACAGCTACCCAAACCACAAACATAGTCCATTTATCGAGATTCCCAAGATTTAACCAATTCCTAGCCCATACAGGTGTTTATAGTAGTACTATTATTTGGGCCCGTACTACTATAACCAACCGGTAATGATAATTTGGCTCGGGGTCACTAGCCAACCACCAAATTATCATCGTATAAACTGGGTCTTGGTACCATCCTCAAAATCCCAATCCAAGGACTACATATGCAACAAATAAATTCCCAACTAGTCACATTATACATATCACATGACACATGCAGTTAGTAGCATTTAATCCCACACTCAACTTAGCATCTCAACAATTTATCAATAAACATACAGGTAACGTAAGTATTGCTCACCTCCGTTTTGAAGCTCTAGCCGACGGTTCCAACTCTTTTATAAACTTTCTTTTTCAAAAATCTCCTAGTTTAAGTCCAACCACACACACACTCGCAAGCGTGTGTGCTGATTCTCTTAAACTCAGGCTCTGATACCAAGTTGTAACACCAGTATTTCGAAAATAATATTAACTAGTAATTTTAAGAATATAAACCACATTTTCACCATTATAACTAAAAATAACATTCAAGTTACGAAAACGTTAAATAGATTTATTACAGTTATCCCGCAAGAAATAATTAATTACAAATATTTATGTTCCAATAATTATATTAAGAAAATACCCAATTCACTTGTCGGAACCATCCTCGCAGCTAGCCTCAAAGCGGAGCCTTGCCTTTGCCCACACCCAATCCCGAACCTGAAAAAAAAGGGGAAACAACTAAAGGGTAAGCTATAAGCTTAGTGAGCAAACACCGCACGTACCTTATGTTACCATGCACGCACATACCATAATCGGTGCCATCACAATCACAACAACAATCATATACCAATTCAAAATTTCCAATGAAATAATTTCAACGATAATTCCAACAAATAACCAACCAATAATGCCAAACAATAATCGACTCTCATGCGGTCATAAAGCTCCCGTCAGTTTGGACACGGGTCGGCCCCCACAACTCACCAAGGGCATGTGGTTCCC